>MU223306.1:1569988-1581624 GCA_018584345.1 Thuja plicata
TTGCTCTTTAGTGCTTAAGTTTCACTTAGGCAGTTTCAGTTAGTCTTAGGAAAGTTTCTATTTCCTAGCAGTTGCCCGTTTAGGGTTTCGACATCCTTTATAAGGATTGTCCTCTTTGTATTTCAAATAGAGATTTGTATTATTTTCATCATTGTGTTAATAGATGATAATTTCTTTCACAATGGGTTTGCAGTCTCTCTCATTTTGGCCGCCATAGCTTTCTGAATTTCTTCTCTCTTCTGTCTTCTTCTTTCTTGTAGCAGTGTTTGCATGCAGGTTTCTTGGGAAGATTTGACGTTTGTCAAATCCTATATAATTTACCCGATCCATACTATCATTAACACACCTCACCCGAGCTTGACTAGATATAAAATGAAACTTTGGTTTGCATCTTATTTATATACCGATAAGAAGGATTACCAGTTTAAGGTCATTCTCTGAGGAAGAAGCACATTCCCTAGACATGCCTTTCTAGAAAGTATAAAGGTGTTTAATCTAACAGATTGTGCAAGCGCACCAAAGAATCAAGACACAAGGTTAGTCGTTTAAACCCCAAAGAATGAAATGTGAAGTAAGCTAATCATCCATACAAGCACAAGTGTTCAATTTTAAATCCCAAAATTAGGTAATGATTGCTTGTTCAATTTTATGCACCAAACTCGTAATGTTATTTGCCTTTGTTCAATTCTTAACCTCCACGTCAATTTTAAGCACCAATATGTAAATGTGAAGTTCAAGATGTTTGCATGCAATATTCTTTTTAAGCACTAAAATGACAAATGAATTGATTTTAGTTGCTTTTTTAAACTTATCCTTGCCACAAGCTGTCAAAAAATGTGATTAGTTCAAAAAAGCATCTAATTAAGAATTGAAGAATAACCTACAACTCCTGAATTGTTAAGACCGCTAAGACTAATTGTGACCTTGTACTTAGCTACAAAATGTTTGATTGAATCCAGATATTTGATGTATGCTTCACTTTGATCTTCCACTGTGATGGCTAAGATAGATCTTTGTTACGTTTGATAGTTTGTGGTCCTTCTTATGGTCGGTCTTAGTGATCTAGCACCCAGGATGCGTCTAGTTACCTTTTTGGCCATTCATCATTGATCAATCCTGCAGAAACAAAGAAAACAATCAAATTCTAACAGAAAAATAGTGATGTTCAATTTGATTTACATTTCTATCAATTGCAGTAATCTTCTGTCAATTGCGACAGAGTTCTGTCAATTGCGGCAAGCTTCTGTCAATTGCGGTAAAGCACTTTTAACTGCGGAAGAATGTTGTCAATTGCGGCATAGATTAGTCGATTGCAGCAAAACTTGTGTGATTGTGGTAAACTAGTAATGATTGTGGCACAGATTGATCAATTACAACATAGAGAAAGAAAATAGACTTGTGAATAATGAAAAAAAATTATTGCGAAACCCTTACAACGATTGCGGCAATAAACCAGACGATTGTGACAATCTTCCATCAATTACGGTAAAATACCAGCAATTGCAAAATTATAAGTTTATCGAGAAAAGCATAAAAAAAGAATTCTGTAATCATACGATCATGGCCAAAAGGTTTTGTCTATCGTTTATAAGTGATATTTGGGCTATTTGATTCATGTCGGGTTCACCAAAATGTATGCATGGATCGAATCTGTACCTCTCTCAATTACGAGGGGTTAGTAGCATTGATTTTCAATGGGGGAAATCAATCAAATAACTACTAATAATGAAACTACAAATCAATAAAATAAGAAGCAATAAAGGAGGTACACAAATGAATGCAAACCAACAATGCT
This sequence comes from Thuja plicata, assembly GCA_018584345.1. Lineage (NCBI taxonomy): Eukaryota > Viridiplantae > Streptophyta > Pinopsida > Cupressales > Cupressaceae > Thuja > Thuja plicata. The sequence goes on from MU223306.1 coordinate 1,571,784, forward strand.
CGAATCTAGTATTGTCTCTCTCTACTTCTAAAATGTTGTTTGTGTGGTGCTCAGTATTGGTGTGGGCAGTGTCTATGACTTGGGAGCGTCAAGAATATGATATCAAATATGTGTGATCTCAAGATGGCTTGATGCTTGAACCAATCTGACAGAGTAATGGCACATGTGAGCTTGAAATCCTGGATCCTTCAAATGGTTATGAAGGGTTTGTTATATAGGAATTAAGAATGAGATGAACAATTGAGATCAATCCCAGAGATAGGAAGATGAACGGTTGAGATCGAAGGGAACTAGAGAAGCCATCCGTAAACTCCACCTCTTCAATCGGGAGAGAGGAGATAGAGTGTGGTTAACTAAATATCTAATTATGAGTTACCTTTTTGAACTGAAGAGGTGGGTGGAGTAACCCATGTGATCTGATTAGGAGTTATCTCTTTGAACATAATTGAATATTTAATTCATTTTTGTAATTAAAGTTTTCAACATGTGAGATAATTAAATTCTTTTTATTTAGAATTGCATTATTGAATGAAATTAAAATAATTTAATTGGAAGAATTAATTAATAAGTTTAAATATTTAACTTAAACTTCAAGAAATTGACTTTAATTAATTCATTAATTTTGGAGATTTGATAAGATGATTTGGGGAACGAATTTATAAGAAAATAGATGATTAATTAACAATTAAAAAACCATTAATTAATAGATGAAAATTAGTGTTTTGAATGTAAAGTCGCAAGTCTATCCATTTTAGGGTGTCTACAACTAGTATTTTGGTTATTCTAGAAGAGATACTGTTTCAGTTATTGTATTAGTGTGGATCGGTTATGCAATAATCTTGGTTGCTAACCTAGTGGTGAGTTTAGGACATGGATGTGTGTCCTTAGCTCGAGTGGTTCATGATTTGGATGCTAGTAAGCTATTTATCTTTAATGGTAGAGCTTGTTTATTAGTGTTCTTGATGAACAGTGCATAGATGATTGTGAATTTTGAGATAGAGTTATTACTGTTGATTTCATGGCATTTCATGTTTCTATATTGTATCATATTCTTGATGTTGGATCATATTGGATTATGTGATCATATTTGATGATTTTTCATCAGACATGTTCATGTTCTTATTATTCTTGGTTGGCATGGCAGTGTAGCATGTTTCGAAGGATCGTGGTGTGATTTATGGATCTAGAGCATTTTTAAGGTTTTTTTTATTGATCATTGCTACGTCTTAGCTGATATTCAATGGATCACATTGTGTATTAAGATGTAATGAGTTAATATTTTTTAATTAGGTTCTTGGCTGACCTAGTAGAGATAAAGTTGATGTAAATTGTATAAAGATGTAATCATTTATGATTGTGAAAATATGAGAGGTGTGTAAGGTGTACGAGAGTGAATGTGAGAAGAGGTATGACTGGAATATGCAATTTAGGCAGAGATTTGTACTTCACTGGAACTATATTGGTATATCTGAGATGCTATCAGTTAGTTCATATTTATGAACTGTTTGTCCACTATGATTTGTAATCAAATATTGTTGTAAGGTAGTGAGACTTCCTTTGGGTTGTATCTCAGGCTGTATTTGAGTAGTGAGCTCTTGGTAGTGTGCTTGAATGGATGTGCATTCCCCTTTTTAATAATCCTAATAGGGTATAGTACTTTTAACAAAGTATATCATCTTGTGGGTTTGATCCCCACCTTTGGTTTTTCCCTTAACTAGATTTCCATGTCAAAAATCTTGGTGTTTTGTGTTGTGATCTTGCATTCATGTTAATATTTTATAAGATTAAGGATAATAAGTTGTTTAAACTTTGGAAGGTTTGGGTCATAACTGATTCACCACCCTCTCTTAGTTGTGTGTGTTGTCTTATTCCTAAAAATTGGTATTAAAGGATAGTTCTCTTTTGGAAGCTTACTCGCTTGAGGAGATCTTGATGGTAGCCTTTGTTAGAATTTATCGAATTCATAAGCCAAGATCACCTACATCATAATAACCTATCACAAAGCAAAGAATGGAGACACAACTCAGAATGTCCAAGAAATATGAAATATCAGTGAGAGAATTCCCGAGAGTGATTCAATAATTACAAAGGAGATCAAAACCCTAAGAAGGGTGGAGAAACCTAGGTTAACCCTAAGAAGGGTGAAGAAACCTAGGTTGCATGAATAATTAATAAAAGAATCAATTATTGCTTGCCTAAAGTTTAGCTTAAGTGAACTAGAGATAAAAAGGTGACTTTAATAATTAAATCAATAATGATTTAATTAATAAGTGAAAGCCAACTTTAATAATTAATAAATAATTATTTAATTAATAAGTGAAAATGCATTTTTAACTCTAACACCCCCCCTTAAGATAAACTTAGGGAGAAGCTAAAAACCTGGAAACAACTACTGAAAGCAAGAAATGGGTCCCGACAACAAGGCCCGATGAGGTACCCAAGTACAAAAAATCTCTATAAAGAGGAGAAAAGGAGAAAACCCAGTGGGAAAAACCCATTTCTGAAAAGAGATAAAGCCTAGTGAAGGATTGAAGAAGCCTCCAAACTAGAGACTATCCTAGAAAATAGGAACAAAGGAAGGACATGTTGTAGACACCCAAAACTGGGCAGGTGTCCTAGAATCATCCAAATCTGCAAATCTCAGCCAAATGCTTCAAAATGGATTTAAATCAAATCAAATGGACATTTATCAATCAAAATGGACAAAATCAAGTTAAATCAAAGGATTAATTAACCATGACATCAAAAAATCAAATATAAGCCTAAAAGGATCAATCAAAATTATATAATTGATTTTAATCAATTAATTGTATAGTTTTAAATCAAAAATCAAATTGAACCTATTCATCCTTACATGGCTGATTTAATTAATTGATTTAATTAAATAATCCTAATATCTTTCAATATGAATTTGAGCAACCAATGAGAATTGAGAACATAAAAGCACATGGATCATTCTTAAATTTGAATCTCAATCACTCATTTTTAAATTTGAATCTCAATCACTCAAATTTGTCCCTTTGTCTCAACCTTTGAGACAATCATTTAAATTGTCCCCCCATTTGAAACCATCTCAAATCCTTTTACTCAACCAAGGCTTAATCATGATCAAGTAACTCTACCCCCTACACTTGGGAATTTACTATAAATACAAGCCATTTTCAAGCATAACATATCCTAGAAAATTCGAATGCAAAGTATCAAACCTATAGGCAATATCATAGCAATCTTGAGCATTTTGAGAGTTTCAATATCAAATTGAGCATTTGAATTATAAATCATCATTTTGAGAGAGAATTGAGCTAGATTAGGCATATTTTTGTATCAATTTCTCATTCTAGGATTGTCACTAGTAGAGATTAAGGTTGAGAGCTTTACTAGCATACTAGTTAGAGAACCATGAGATGTTTAGTGATTTAAATGCAATTCTTTAGTTTAAATTGTTTATGTTTTTCCATAGAATTGTAGTTAAATAAATCAATATCATAAAGGTGTATTAAATTCGCACACAAATGGTGCCCACCATGGGGCTTTAGGCCTCTTTTTTCATCATTTTCAAAGTTTTTGTATGTGTTTTTGCTTCACTTTGTGCAACTTTTGTAGATTTTCAGGGAAGTGACGCCTACACACATTTCAATGATGCTTGCCAGAAGTTAACTGACACCTACAAAAATCCTTCTTTTCTGTCTTTTCTTTCTGTGCCACCTGTGAGATAAATTGTCACGCCTGTGAAAGTAAAGCATTGCCTGTGCTTCGGGAAAAGCCGCCTACAAAGTTTTAAATGACGCCTAGTAGCTTTTCTTTTACACAATTTTCACTTTCTGTCACACCTTTCATTTAAATATTTATGCCTAGCATAGTTAAATAACGCTTAATTCGCTGGAAAGTAATGCCTATGCAGTTTTAAATAACGTCTGCTAGCTGTTAAATGTCGCATGCTACTTTTTACATTATTTTGTTGTTAAATCATTAAATTCTGATTTCTGACTTTTTGTCTGTGTTTTTCGTGCAGATGAAGAAGCATCTGAAGGTGCAAAAGCCAAAACTTAGAGTTACAAGAGAAATCAAAGAGGTAAGAGCTCTCAACAAGTACTCTAATGATTTGCATAGTGCCAATATTTTAGAAAATTTAGAGGTAGAAGAGCATTTGTATGATCATTACTTGAAAGTTAGTAGTGCATACAAAAAGAAGTTCCGTAATTTAAATTGATTTTTATGCTTTAGGTTCTTTAAACTTAATTTGATGAATTTTATCAAAATAACTTAGGTGCATTTGTCAATTTGATTTCAAGTTTTCTTCACTTTGGCCTTTGTGTTGACTAACTTGTTGGAGGAGCCGAAGAGGGAACGATCACCACTAGGTGAGTTGAAAAACAAGCAAAAACTCAAAAACGCGCCTAACCATTACTAGCTTCAAAAGAGGTAATCTACTTATCAAGCTTGTTTTTGCTTAACTTGCAGCATTTCAATTAAATCTAGCTAATTAGGAAGGTAAAATTAACCAAGCACTTCATTTATAAGAACCTCTTTGTAACAAGGTTGAAAAATAATCATTATTGCTTGAAGTGTTTTGAACAAGGAAAAACAATAGGGATATGATCTTCACTTTTTAAGTGAATAAAATTTCCAAAATTGTTGAGCCAAGTTCACTTTATTGCTTTCATATACATGTTAGTTAAAGTAGAGCTTTAGAGGGCCTGCCTCCCAAAAAATTCCTTACGAGGACGGTGAGAGGGAACAACCCAAAGTGGGAGACAATCGCTTTTTCCACGATACTATCCAACCCACTATAAATAAATGCATTCTTCCTTAATGGGAAGGTGACTAGATTGTGTGCAAGTTTCTTCACTTCCTCGAGTAGTCCTTCGGGATTGTGAAAAATCATACTTTTGTGCGTGTGGGAAGCCCATAAGGGGATAAAAGGACTTGACATGATTTAGAATGGAGGTGATCGATAAATCCTATATAAGTAGTAAGCCTTTTAGAGCCAAGTGTTTAAAAGCCAAATTTGACTTTAGGTAGAATTTGCGTGGAAGATATTCTTGTTATATACCTATTTAAAATGACCAAGAAAATACACATTTAGTGTTGTTTTAGGTACATGATGCAAAATTGACGTGTGTGTTGCATTTGTTTTCAATTTTCAAGCAAGGATATTCTGCAGATCTGATAAAAAACTTTAAACTTTAAATTTTTTTTTAATTTTTTTTTGAGAAAATCAAACTGGATCTACAAAGTGCCACCTATGCACAGTTAAACGATGCCTGTGACACATTAAACGATGCTTGGTATAATTTTAATACCGCTTGAGTCACTAGAAAGTGACGTCTGGACAGAGTTAAATAACACCTATCAACAGGAAAGAGCCGCCTGCTCCACTGCAGAGTGCCGCCTAACCAATTTCCAGTTACCGCCTGTTAAGTTTTAAATCACGCCTACACATAGGTAAGTGATGCCTAGAAACAAAGAAGGGAAAACAATGGATACTTCCCAAATACTTGGAAAAAATTGGATTTCAGATTTGAGTACCCTTTTGTGTTTTCCACTTGTTTGTAAATTCAAATTGATCAGAATCCCTAATTTTGGACATTTTTACAAAAATCGTGAGGGATTGATCAACTTAAGTGAGAAAGCCAACATTTTAAAATGTAATTCATGTCCATGCAGGCTTTTACATGATCTCACTACATCAAGAAAACCCTGCAATCAGACAGTTCGTATCTAAGGTAGGAGCTACCTTTCCCAAGTGACACATTTACTTCTTCAATACAAACGCAAGAATCCACAAGAGAAGAAGAACCCATTATGTCTTTCCCCTTTGGAAACATGGATCCCGATCAGATCAACCATGCTAATAAAGACATGAATAAAAATGGAGGTGGTGCGGTTGATAACAATAACATTAATGGGGCAGGAATTGACCATAATAATCAAGGGTTAAACAATAAAAATAATGGAGGACCAATAGAACCTAACCACCAAGGGTTAAATAATAACTAAAATGGGGGAAATTTTTACCCTCATGATGAAGAAGCAACCAAAGAGAAGGTTAACAAAGACATGAAAAGTCCCTTCTTCATGAAACTTATGGAAAAAGTGTTGGATAGAGATAGGGAGAAGTACTTTTTAGACCTTGCTCAAACGGGTCTTAAAATCCCTCACGATTATGATGTCAATCAACTTAAACAAAAAGAAACTAAGGCAAATCCTATTGATATCATGAAAAAAAATTCAAACTCTTCCAAATGAAATTGGACACAATGAAACAAAGCGGGGCTCCTAAACCCTTTTCCATTGAAGCTTTGTGTCCTTTTCCATTCGATAAAACCCTAATTATGGTTCCATTCCCAAACAATGTTGTTTTTCCTAAATACGACAAGTATGAAGGAGTACCTGATCCCCAAGATCATTTAAGGGAATTTTGTGCATTAAACCTTGAGTTTATGCATGATACAATGTATTTAATGAGGTTGTTTCCTAGGAGTTTAGGAGGCATGGCCATGGAGTGGTTTTCCAAGTTACCCTCCGGCATCTGAAATTTCAAATATTTGGCCTCCAAATTCGTGACTCATTACTCCTACAATATCAAACATGAGGTTACGATGATAAATTTATGTAATACCAAGCAACGAGAGGGAGAAGGATTCCTACTTTTCTTACAATGATGGAGAGCGATATTCGCTAGATACCCTTGAAGTGTACCTGAAAAAGAGAAGATGGACATCTTTATTAATAGATTGACTAATGAGATGAATTATCAGTTAAGGCTACAATGTCGTAGGTCTTTCCAAGACCTAATTGAGAATGAGGTTACCATGGAAGAGGTATTGGTAAAAAGTGGGGAAATTAAGCTTTATAAAAACAACAACAACAATACCTCCAATAACAACCAAAATAGAAATCCTCCTAACAATAACCGATTTTGAATGAGAAATAGCAACAAAGGAGTGGTGAATGATGGAGTTGTAGAGGCAAATAATTTGAAGGCTACCCCTTTCAATCTTACCAAAGGATTTTCTCAAGCTAATAATGTGACTCAAGAACCCAAAGTACCTTTCAACAATAACACTAACAATAATAACTTTGGGAACAATCAAGGGGCTAACAAGCCTAAGCCATTCTTTACACCAACTCCTAAAAGAACATTCACACCTTTGTGTGAACCACTTGAGAAGACATTAAGAAGCCTCATTGCTAATAATCTTATTGACTTACCTAGAGCTCAACCATATGAACCACAAATCAAACCTACATGGTGGAGTGAGTCTAGTCATTGTGAATACCATAGAAATCAAGGATATAAGACAAATGATTGCATGTGTTTGAGACACATAGTGCAAGAGCTAATTAAAAATGGCGTGATTAAGGTAGAAGGGCCTCAAAATAATGAAGACCACACAACATTTAAAAATCCTTTCTAAAAACATGAAAAGGGTGAATCTTCCAATGCTCACAATGGAGGGAACAATGGAAACAATTCGAGAGGCAACAACAATGTAAACTTTTCCCATAGCTATGAAAATACTATTAATTCCCTATTCGTATATGATAGTACTATCAATGTTGTGGTAATCAAAGAAAAACCTATTCAAGAGACCTCTAATGTTGTAACTAGGGGGAAAGCAGCAAGAGTTACCCTACAAGGAAGTGCCCCTAAAACCTTTGGTCTTACTTCAATAACTACTTTGGCTAAACCAACATCTTCTTCAACAAAGCCTTATAGTTTGGTGGATCAATTGCACAAAACTCCAGCACAAATCTCTATCTTTGAGTTGTCGAAACTATCTCCTAATCACAAAGAAATATTGGAGAAAGCCCTAGTGGAAACTCATGTTCCTATAAACTTGGAGGAGGATAAGTTTCAAAATATGGTAGGACATCTCATAGCTCTTCATTGCCTTTAATTCTCCGAACAAGATGACATGTCTATTACCCACCCTCAAAATTTTCCCTTGCATATAGAAGTATTAATCCAAAGGAATAGGGTTAAGAGAGTTCTCATTGACGGGGGAGCCGGTCTTAATATTTGTACATTAAACCTTGTCAAGTCTTTAGGGATATCTGAATCATCCATTGACCCTAAAAAGAAAATCACCATTAAGGCTTATGATGATGAAGAAAGGTCTTTAAAAGGCATGATTATTTTACATATCCAAGTGGGACCTATAAAAAAGATACCATATGTCAAGTTCTCGACATGAAATTAACATATAATATCCTATTGGGAAGACCTTGGATTCATGAGATGCAAGCGGTACCTTCTACTTATCACCAATGCATAAAATTTCCACATAGGGGTGAAGAGATCACAATTGGAGGAGATTCTAATCCCTTTCAATATTGCAACACATTGAAGCCAAGTCATAAATTATTTATTCCTCACAATAGGGAAGGAGTCATCCCTAATGACACTAATGAAGAACATAAAGAGGAAAGTTTGAAGTTGACATCAAATGTTACTTCCATCTCAAACCCTAATCAAACTAAATCAACTACATCAACTAAGGGAAAGAAAAATATGAGTTATGAGGGTCAAAATTCACATGATAATTCAGTTAAGAATTCTACATTGAAGATGGAAATTTTGAAACCTACCAAGGAAGAAAGAGAACAAGCTAAGAAGGATTAATATCAAAAGATGAGTGAATTGATGCACACCTTTGAAAAAAATGTAGAATCAAATCCAAGGAATGGGGGAATATTCTGTTTCCCTATTTGATTTACCAACCTCTCCTAGGACACATGGAAAACCATCAAGTGCTCATCCCCCTCATAAATACAAGTCTCATTTTGTAAGAGAGAGTGACAAATATTCCTTAGAAAAGGAGGATAATGAAGTACTACAATGGCTCTATAAGGAGGAGGACACTTCAAATAATCCCATAGAAAGGGTACAACACATCAACATTCAAACCGATCAATATGGAAAAGGGTATCAAATCATGCAAAAAATGGGATATAAGGGAAGAGGACCCTTAGGAGTTCAAAATAGAGGATAAACCAGCTTGGAGATCAAAAGAAGAGAAATCTGGAATAGTTTTTCAACACAAGGGAGAAATTTCAAGTCCAATGAATGATTTTCATGAACGTGTGCACATGGTAGGTTCCGAGAGTGAAGATGATTCTAGGCATTATGAGTGGGATTCCTTTTCCGAAGAGTCCTGTCATGACATAGAAGTTGATGTTATTCACACATATGCAACTATTCCCAATGTCACAAGTCAAGACAATGAACATCAAGGTTTGCATTCTACACAAGTGTCAAGTGAACCTCAAGAATCCAACATAGGTCAAGCATCTAGGACTAGTCAATGGATAGGTGAACCTTGGGTACCTTCATGGGGAGAGGGGAGGGGGGGTGATTCAAATGTTGTATTTAATCCACATGCATTCTTTCTGTAGACACCCTAAAATAGACAAGCTTGCGACTTTACATTAAAAACACTAATTTTCATCTATTAATTAATGGGTTTTTAATCATTAATTAATCATCTATTTTCCTCTAAATTCATTCCCCAAATCATCTAATCAAATTCCCAAAATTAATTAAATAATTAATTTTATTTAATTAATTAGTGTTAATTGATTAATTACCATTAATTAATTAATTAAACTCAATTTCCTATAGTTTAAATTCAAATATTTAAACTTACTAATTAAATTCTTCCAATTAAATTAATTTCAATTAAATTAATTTAATTTCATTAAATAAAACAATTCTTAATCAAAAAAGAATTCAATTATCTCACATGTTGAAAACAATTATTAAATAAATGAATTAAATATTCATTTATCTTCAAAGAGATAACTCCAATCAGATCACATGGGTTACTCCACCCAT
>MU223306.1:1582123-1594166 GCA_018584345.1 Thuja plicata
CTTGTACATTTTATTGATTACGTTTCATTGTTATTCATTTTAGTAGTATTGTGTACTTGGTTTATATCATTTGTGAAACCTTTGCTACTGACCCTTGCCTTTGGAAAGCTTGGGAATCCACGGATCACGAGAAGAGGAGGTGTACATTTTGGTGAACCCGACATGAATCAAATAGCCCAAATATCTCTTGCAGACGAAGAAACAGATTGATTAACCACGGTCGTACGGTCATAAATTTAAAAATCTGACTTTTCTTTGACATTTGTATTATTTCACAGTTGCTGGTATTTTACCGCAATCGACAAAACTGTGCCGCAATCGACTGGTTTAATACCGCAATTGATTGCAGGCTTTCACAATATTATTATGTCTATTTTTGTCTTCTTTCTTTGGGTACTTTGCCGCAATTGTCCGATCTGTGCCGCAATTGAAGGAATTTTGCCGCAGTTGCCCGATCCGTGCTGCAATCAACAACATTTCACCGTAGTTGCCAGTGCTTTATCGCAATCACCAGAAATTTACTGCACTTGCCAGTACTTTGCCGCAATCACAAGAAATATTGCCATATTAGATCCAAATCTTCTGTCCATCTGTTTCTAAACTGACATTTTCTGGTTTTCTGTGCAGGACTGGACAAATCACCAAAAGCAGAGAAGGGTAAGTTTTGGTAAGCATCATTCGTTATTTCAAAGTTACATATATTCGCATTTTGCAAATAATCATTTTTGGTACTAACCTATTTAAGCAAAGCAAACTAAAAAGAATTCATTTGTCGATTTGGGTTTAAAAAGAACAGTGCTTGCAAAACATATCACATCTCATATTTTGGATTTGGGCTTAAAATTGACGTAAGGATTAAAACTGAACAAAGGCAAAAAATCTCTCAATTTGGTGCATTAAAATTGAACAAGCAATCAAACACCTACTTTTGGGCTTAAAATTAAACATTGGTGCTTGTATGGTGGTGTAGCTTAGTTCACACTTTAAACTTTGGAGCTTAATCGATTTACCTTGTGTCTTGAGTTTTGGGTGCACTTGCACAAACTGTTAGATTAAAAACCTTTACTTTTTTAGAAAGGCCTTTCCGGGGAATGCGCTTCTTCCTTAGAGGATGACCTTAAACCGATAATCTTTCCAATCGATATATAAACAAGGCATGAACCAAAGTTATGTTTTATCTAGCCAAGCTCAGGTGAGGCGCGTTGATAATAGTCTAGATCGGGTGAATATCTCTAAGGAGCCAGCGTGGTCAACTGGGCTCTTAAGTGAGTCACGCACGTACAAACCGATTGGAGAGACGCTACGGACCCTTACTACAACCTTGATTAATTATAGGTCAACCTGTTTTACCTCTGAACATATACCTTATTATAGTGCAAGGGGTTGCAAAATTCCCCCCCAAGATTCCCAACATATGTGTCCCACGGTATTTGTGTAGTGAAAGAGATTTTCACTTCACAACAACAATACCTGGAAATGGCAAAAACACGGGCACCTACGTCGTGGATCTTCGTGTCCTAGTAGCGTGACAATTACTGTGTGAGCTAATGGACATTCAAGAATTGGGCCTATAACATTGTATTCTAAAGCCATTGACCTAGATTAATCTGATTGTTCATTGTTAAGACCTCGTGATAACCTTGCAACTTGAAAAAGTTGTAGAGCATACACAATTTTAGTCTTCTTTTTTCAAAACACAGTGTCTATTGTGCTTGTTCCTTTGATCAGTTTCTGAAAACGCAAAAAAAAACATCCAAACTGTCAAAATGAGTCAAACATGTTAAAGTCTAGGGTTGTCTACGTCAACTGTCTTGCAAATCAGAAGCACTGTTCCAAAAATCTCAAAATTACCAAGCAATGATACTTATCCTCTAGTCTTTTTAGACTGTTCCTCATTTACCACAATTGCCTGCATTATGCCGCAATTGAAGGAATTTTTCCATAGTTGACTTGTTTATTGCCGCAATCTTCATGTTTATTACCGCAATCGGTGATAAACTACCGTAATTGACCAGTTATTTTACCGCAATTGGTGAAATTGTACCGCAATTGACCAGATATACTATATTCATGTTTTGACCTAAAACCTTAAAAGAATTTTTCATTTGGTGTCCAAAACTAGTGTCTATCCCAGGAAAATGCAAAGGACATTGTGTGAATCTCTAAATATTAAAGATTACCCTTTCTCTGTAAAGCACGATTATTGTCAAAAACATTGTTAGTTCGAAAGCTCAGACTCAAAATACCTTGATCTCATCATATCAAACATCATCATCTTTATCAAAGTGACTTTTTCCAAGGCAAAGGTCGACAAATCCTATCTTTTTATCATCACCACTTTGAGATCAAGTTATATCAAAATCTATCCTTAGAATTACCCTTGTCCAAAACATAACTCGGACTTCCTCAGAAAAGATCTTCTTCTTTGTTTGCTTTATATCACTTGTTTTAGTTACAAAACCTAGACTGCACTATGTCTCAAACACCTCATGGAGGACCTTACACAAGGTCTAAGGCTAGAACTCAACCTGATGAGTCATATATCAACCGTTTCCTTGCTTGGGAAATGGAGCAAGAGAATGATCCCTTCATGATCACCAGTTCTACTCTATTTATTGAACAGCCCCGTGGGGCAGCCTTTTTCCAAGATATTACAGAAGAAGAACTTGAAGATGTGGAACAAGATGCTTACTCCACGAAAGTAGTTGACGTTGTTGTAGAGAGGAACTCTGAATGTTACTTGGCGATGCTAATAAAGAAGGGAGTCAAACTCCCTTCTAAATTCAGTGTATCAACTATATGGCCCGAAAACCCTCTCGCAGGTCAGAACACTACTCAACTTCCTCAGATACTACCTGTTGTGTCTCCAATATTTCCACCATTGGTTTTACCCACATTGACATAGACTATATCTAATCAAACCAATGACCCGACCCAGGCTAGCACATCTTCTACTCAAGGCATGACAGGCTCGCAACTAAGTGCACCCATGGTCACTAGTATGCCTCCACCTTTGGTCTCATGGCCAGGGCAATCAAGATCTCATGCTATGACTTTCATCCCACCAAACACCAACTATTCTAAAACTATTCCACTGTCGTAGTCAATTCACACTAGTCTTGGGATCAACACCTCATGCCCACAGGGATCCATCTCTGCGGGAATGACTTACAGTCAAGGCCCGCCCAAGGATACACCTTTGCCCATTCTGACATCAATTCAACCTCCACAACAACAAACCCATCTTTAGTTGCCTCAATTCCAACCCCCGCAACAACAACCCCAGCTTCAGTTTCCTCAATTCCAACTCCCGCAATAGCAACCCCAGCTTCAGTTGCCTCAGTTTCAACCCCCGCAATAACAACCCCAACTTCAGTTGCCTCAATATCAACCCCAACAGTTAAACCCCAGTTTCAATCACAATAGCAAACACATCAAAACCCACCATGGGTTACTCATGTCCCTCCAGTTACAAATCACTCGGTGGGGAATCAATATCAAGTCCCTAGGATGAAATCCTATATTCCTACTCAAGGGACACAGAGGCGCAACCTCATACCCACCACAACACAAAGGAATGTCCACACACACCAGCCTTAATATCAAATGGACATGTTAATGCAACAAATTCAAACCCTTCAAACCCAAATGATGGATATGAAAAATCAGGGGCAAACTAAATCCTATACCATAGAGGATTTATACCCATACCCCTTTGACCATTCTCATCACATGTCTCTGTTTCCAAATCACTTCTGGGTACCAAAATTTGACAAATATTGGGGCAGTACCAACCCTATTGAACATATCTGAGAGTTTTTTGCTAGTTGTGTCAAAGTCACTCATGATGAGACATATCTAATGTGACTGTTCCCACAAAGCTTGGCCAGACCAGCAATGGAATGGTTCTCACATCTACCTCATGGCATTCAATCTTGGGGAGAATTGGCTAAAAAGTTCACAGCTCACTTCCATCATAACATCAAGTGCAAGGTCAGCATCAAGGAACTTTGTGACATTAAACAGAAGGATGGAGAGTCTTTTGTGAAATTCCTACAGAGATGGAGGAATATGGCAAACCGCATAACATATGATGTGCCCAAACAAGACTTAATAGTCATGTTTCGTGACAATCTAATTCCAGACATGTCATTCACAACAGAGTTATAGTTAGGTCCAAACTTCACACAACTCATCGAAAGAGGGGTTCATTGTGAGTAGATATTAGTCAAATGAGGAATCCTTGTAGATCCCACACAAATGAATACGAACAAGAATGCAATGAAAAAAGCTAAGTGGTGGAACAAAAACAAAAATGTCACTAGCGATGGTGTCATTGATGTGAAGATAGTCAACTACACACAACCTAAGGTATCACTACAAGGTGCACCTGTGGCAAACCAAAAACCCACAGGGCCCACTCAACAAGAATACACCCAAAACCAACCTCCCCCTGTACAAGCGGCCGCTGTGTCAAATAGTCAACAATAGAATCAACGCAAACCACGGTTTCAATTCCAGCAACGAGATTTCACACCATTGGAAGAGCTGATAGAATCAGCTTTACACAAGTTGATACAATCAAACATTATCACTCTCCCAAAAATCAGAGACTTTGAACAAGATGAAAACAAACCAAGGTGGTATAATGACAAAGATTTTTGCAAGTTTCATCAAGTGAAAGGGCACAAAATGGCTAACTGTTACCGATTGAAACACGCTATCCAGGATTTGATTGACACAGGGGTCATCGATGTGACAAATAACCAAACCAAATGCACAACTGATCACACTATTTTCAATGATACCTTTTGTGATCACAACAAGGGAAAAACCTCTAGGTTTGGTGGACAAGCAAAACAAGTTAACTATACATATGCCAACAGTGATAATGTTATCAATTGCCTCAATGCTTCAGATAGCCATGTGGCTACAATCACTATTAAAGACCAAGGTAACAATTGTGCTATAACAATGTGTCATTCTAGAGTCATCTTGCAAGGATTACCATCCTCACCTACTGTCTCTGCCAATCCTAAAGCAAACTTAGATCCACAAAAGCGCTATCCGTAGGGTCCTTGTTGATGGTGGAGCTGGGTTAAACATCTATACTCTAAAGTTAATCAAGCAACTAGGCTATTCAGAATCAAGCATTGATGTTACAAGGATGATAAATATTAGAGCTTATGATGAAGAGGAAATTTCCTCTAAGGGTATTATCATTCTACCTGTTCGTATTGGTCCTGTGGTAAAAAACACTCCCTTTCAAATCTTAGACCTTGAGTTGGGATACAACATGCTACTAGGGAGACCTTGGATACATGAAATGCAAGTTGTACCTTCGACATACCATCAATGCATCAAGTTCCCACACCAGGGAGAGGAGATCATCATAGAGGGAGATCCCAATCCTTTCCAATATTGTAATGCGGTCCAAATCAGCACTGATAACTAGGTATCATCAAACCAAGATGCAAGCATCCCATCCTCTTCAGATTTGAATCCCAAGGATGTCACATGGGTAGCAGGAAAGATAGTCATTAACCAAGATGCAAGTATTCCCTCCTCTTCAGATTCAAATCTTAAAGATATCACACAGAAAGCAGGCAAGATATCCATCACAGACAAGGGCTGTGGTGAATACAGATATGAAGAGGCCTTTACCATCATGCACATGCCTCAAAGCCCAAGAAATCATGGCATGCCACAACCTGTTATTGCAATAGAAACTCTGCAGCCTTTTCTATTAAGATGCCCACCCACAACCTTTGTCCGATGGGGAGACATAGTGGAAGAAAATCCTTTTGAACAAGACATCAATACCTGGTTATACCAAGATACCCCTGAGACAATCCAACAACCACTACCCTTGTCAAACTATTGTAATGGTTACACGATGATACAAATATTTGGGTACGATGGTACAACCGGGCTGGGGGAAAGACAACAAGGCATATTTGAATTGCCTCTGTCACCAACCCAGAGAAACATGAGAGGTTTGGGCTATGGACAACAAAGCACCAGTCCTGTAATCCAATACATTCAAGTTAATCAAGAGCAAATAATTGAGATGCACCGGGGGCACAACACAGAGCATGTCTTAATAAGCAACATATTAGCATAGTTGTTGCCCATCGAAGAGGGAACCACATAATCCCTAATAAACCTACACATAGAAATCAATGATAACCAAGGAAGTGAGACATCGAATGAGCATTCTATTGAGACTGACTCCCATGAGTATGAGTGGAGATCCCTTCACGACTTTGAACCATCGATCCCATATTATTCCCCTCGGTCAGACATTATCATAAATCTAGTAGACCTATTTGACCAACTGAACATTACCAAACAATCTTGCATAGACAAACATATCATCTATCAGACCTCAATTGGTGCGTCCACATCACAGTCCAATTTTGTAGGCACCATATCAGCAGTCCCTTTTAGTCAACCAGAGCCAAACAGTCGTGAAAGTGTCTATCTTGTACACCCTGAGCTTATAGAGTGGGATCAACAAGGACCACATGATCTAGATGTCTTCGAGAATGATGAGGTGATAGCTCATTTCATGGGACTGAGGGAAGGCATTCCGTCAGGAGATCACAAGGTAGGATTCTCCATTAACCTAGATAGAGAGACATATTTTGGGGAAGAAAATCCTCTTTCCAGTCCACAAAAGAATGATAAAAATATAAAAGAAGACATATATTCTAGAAAAAACCTCACAAAGGTGCTAGAAGATGGAAAGAAGGAGCTCCTCCCCTTAACAGAGGAGAAATCAACATTACTAGCAGAAGAGACAGAGGAAGTCAACTTGGGAGATGACAAGAACCCAAAGAACATATACTTGGTGAAATCACTCACCCCTAAGGAGAGAGAACAATTCATCAGTTTCTTCAAAGCAAGAATGATCAATTTCACATGGTCCTACTCGGATATGCCAGGGTTAGATCTAGAGCTAGTACTACACTATCTCCCGTTGCTACCCAACGCCAAACCTGTCAAGCAAAAGCTGAGAAAGATGCATCCCCACGTTGCATTGCTAGTCAAGGTAGAATTGAAAAAGCTCCTAGATGCTAAATTCATTAGACCTATACCATATGTAGACTGGATATCTAATTTGGTACTAGTTACAAAGCACAGTGGTCAGATACGAATTTGCACAGACTTCAAGGATCTCAACATAGCATGTCCCAAGGAAGAATTTCCTTTACCAAACATTGATATGATAGTAGATCTAACTATCAGACATCAAATGCTATCACTCATGGATGGATTTTCAAGTTACAATCAAATAAGGATCGCGCCAAAGGACCAACACAAAATGACTTTCACATGTCATTAAGGAACATATTGTTGGAATGTCATGCCATTTGGTCTAAAGAATGCCGGAGCGACATATCAAAGGGCTATGACAACTATATTTCATGATCTCATCCACGAGACAATGGAAGACTATGTGGATGACATACTAGCCAAGTCAATACTTCAAAAGGATCATCTACAGGTTTTGGGACCCATCTTTGACAAAATGCAGGAATTCAAAGTCCGTCTAAACCTAAAGAAGTGTGCATTCGGTGTCACAGCAGGAAAATTACTAGGGTTCATAGTATCACATAGAGGAATCGAAGTGGACCCAACAAAGGTCAAAGCAATATTGGACATGCCTCCACGATCAAACCTGAGACAACTAAGAGGGTTACAAGGAAGGCTCCAATCGATCAGACACTTCATAGCTCAACTAGCAGACAAGTGCCACCCATTCCAACATCTATTGCATAAAGACATCAAGTTCATATGGATAGAGCAATGCGAACATGCATTTCAGATATTCAAAGACTACCTTCTTAAGTCTCCTATATTGGTACCACCAGTACAAGGTAGACCATTGCTTTTATATATCTCAGCGACAGAATCAGTGTTAGGTGTACTCTTGGCACAACATGATGATGCAGGAAAAGAGAGGGCCATCTACTATCTAAGTAGGACTTTGGTTGGATATGAGCTAAACTATACGCCAATTGAGAACTCATGCCTTGCATTTGTTTTTGCTTCCCAGAAGCTAAGACATTATATGTTGAGTCACCAAATGAAATTGATCGCACATATTGATCCTCTAAAGTACCTCCTAAGCAAAGCATCACTCACTGGACGATTGGCAAAGTGGGTAATGATCTTAAGTGAGTTCAACATTGAGTACGTAGATAGAAAGGCCATCAAAGGACAAGTGATCATAGATCAACTAGAAGAGGCACCAATTCAAGACCACCAGCCTATTATTTTTGACTTTCTTGATGAATCTATCATGACACTACAACCAACGATCGAGGTATGGCAACTTTATTTTGATGGATCATGTACGAACCATGGTGCGGGGGCAGGGATATTTCTTATCACTCTAGATCATGATACAATTCCAAAGTATTTTATACTTAAACTTCCCATGCACCAACAACATAGCAGAATATGAAGCACTGGTCATCGGTCTAAAGATAACAATTCAATGGAGAATCAAGAACCTTAAAGTCTTTGGCGATTTGTTGTTGGTCATTAGTCAAGTTAACAATGTTTATATGACCAAAGATGAGAATCTCATACCATACAAAGCACAGATGGAATGGCTGCACACCAAGTTCCATTACATCTTCTTCGAGCAAGTCCCAAGAGCATAGAACAAAGCTGCAGATGTGATGGCTACCATAGCATCATTAATTGATATGCCAGGTAACTAAACAAAATTTCAGTTCCTAGTGGAGCAACTCTTGGTGCCCTCACATCAGGCATCTATCACATAATCAGCATGTGTCCTTGTTGGTCCCGAATCCCCATGGTACAAAGATGTCTATAACTATCTCCAAAACAATGTCTTACCTCCCAACTTGTCTAGGAACCAGAGAAAATCCCTCATCCGCCAAGCCTCTAGGTATACCATCCTCTCAACTACTTTATACAGATGAAGTCTAGATGGAATGCTTCTACGGTGTCTCACTTCCATGGAATCCCATAAAGATTTGTACGAGGTACAAGAAGGAATTTGTGGAACCCACAGAGGTGGCAACAACTTAGCTAAGAAGATAATCCGCATGGGATACTATTGGCCCACAATAGAGACAGATGCACACAAACATGTTCAAAGGTGTAGACAGTGTTAGATTCATGGAGACCTCAGCCCAGGAACTAAATCCTATCACATCACCATTACCATTTTTAATGTGGGGATTTGACCTAGTGGGAAAAATTACACCTTCAGCAAACAGACACAAGTACATCATAGCAGCAATAGAGTACTTCACCAAGTGGGTGGAAGAAATTCCCCTCACTTACATCACTAGAAATAAAATAGCAATGTTCATACTTAACCACATTATCTATCGATACGGGATCCCCCAAACAATCCCAACAGATCATGGCACACCTTTCCAGAACAAGGATGTTGAAGACCTATGCTAGAAGTTCCATATCAAACAAGGGTTCTCCTCATTTTAATACCCTCAAGGGAATGGCCAAGCCAAAGCTACAAACAAGATAATCCTAGAAATCCTGAAGAAAATAGTGAACGGATCAGGGCGAGACTGGTATTTACAGCTTAGTCTCGCATTATGGGCATACATAACTAGTGTGAGAACACCCACAGGAGCCACTCCTTTCTCCCTAGTCTATGGATCAGAGGTGGTATCACCCCTTGAAGTGGAAATCCCATCTTTAAGGCTATCATTAAAGAACCTGATCACAGATGAAGACTACAGAGTAGCAAGGCTCAGTGAACTAGAGTTACTAGGTGAAAGAAGACAACATGCCTTCGACCACTTACAAGGTTATCAAAATTGCCTTAGAAGGAACTATCATAAAAAGGTAAATCCATGAAAATTTGAGGTAGGAGACCTTGTCCTCATGGAAAATCAGAAGAATCAAGCAGAGCGAGTCAAACCCGGCAAGTTTGAGCCTAACTGGCTAGGACCTTTTGTTATTGTCAACTCTACTCAGAGTGGGGCATTCATACTAGCAACACAAAAAGGAGATCAACTCCCTGGCTACATCAATAGCATGCACCTGAAGAGGTTCTACCCCTAAGGTCTCTATGGTTAAGGCACCTATCTTGATATCTAGAAAATATCAAAAAAATCAAAAAATACAAAAGTTACCTTGGTGAAAACCTGGCAATGAGGCGCCTTGGCGACAACAAAAAAAGCAAAAAAAAAGCATAAAAATTAAAGAGAAACAAAATTTCTCTCTCAGTGAAAACCTGGCAATCATGTACTATTAAGTAGGTACCTTGGTGTAAACCTGGCAAACAGGCGCCGAGTGATTAAAATCCAGCTTCACCATCAATGAGCTCCAAAAGCTAGCGCAAATTTCAAATGCAAGACTGACTACCCAAGCTATATCCAAAAGCAAAAACCCCTCTGAGCACCAAGCACTTACCCATGGTTAGATACTGGTCCACCAGACTAGGGGCAATTCAAAATGTCCTGAAAAAATCCTAAAAATCAGAAAACTCATCAAAAAATCCTAAAAAGATCAAAAATCAAGAGAAAATCAATCTTCATCAAAAATATTAAAAAAAATAAAAAATTGCAAGAAACCAAAGTAATAAAACCAACTCAGTTATCAAGAGAGCAAGGGGCAATCACGCCCAGTCAATCAATGTCACAATCATGAGCTTTGTGAATCAACATTGGGCTCATCTGACACAGCTTTATCAATCTATCAATTCAATCAGCAAACAACTGGCGACCAAGTCGAAACTATCAATTGTCACAATCATGAGCTTTGCAAATTAGCATTGGGCCCATCTAACACAGCTCGATCAGCTACCAACATGATCAGAGAAATCAAATCTTTTTATCAAAACTATCACAATCATGAGCTTTGCGAACAAGCATGGGGCCCATCTAACATAGCTTGATCAGCTGCCAACACGATCAAAGCAATCAAACCAATCAAGCCTATCCAAAGAGTCGAACCAATCAAGCCTATCCAGAGAGTCAAACCAATCAAGAGAATCCAACTGCATTGAGGAACCATCCAAAAATGTTGACTAGGTTAGTCAAGTCGGTCAAATGTCAGTCTATATTACGCGGTTATGTTCTTAAGCTACTCCAGGATCCACCATGTGAGGAGAGTAGCTATGATAGATCATGACTTATTTTCTTTGATTGCTGTCTGTTGAATGTTCACTTTGATTTTAGGGCCATGATGATTTAGGATAAATGCGGTAGGCGCTGTCACTTATCTGGCAGCCACGCAATTCCATGATCTGAGCTTAACCCTGGAAAAGAATTGGACATTCCTTCTCTCTCTCTCTTTTTTTTTCTTGTTTGGTTTATAGAATCAAGAGCTCGCAACACTATTCAGATGGACTCTGAGTGCTTTGGAGTTCTATCTTGGTTTTTATGGTCTTTCCCTTTATGTTGCAAACAAGAGCTCACGATGCTATCCAAATGGACTCTAGGGGCATAGGAGTTCTATCTTGTTTGCTTGGCTTTCCCTTTCGAAAATCAAGAGCTCACAGTGCTATCCAGATTGACTTTAGATGCATAAGAGTTCTATCTTAGTTTCCTTGTTTTAGATTAATTTAGAGGACAAGTGGTATTTAGATGGTCAATATCTAGGTGCTACTGGCTCTCTTTCTTTTCAAATGGGGAATATAGTTGAACCCAGACGGTCAATATTTGGGTGCACTATGGGTCTCTTTCTATTCACTCTCTCTACTCCTTCCGCTATCAAGAGGTCGTGGCAGTATCTAGGTGGTATGTGATCTAGATCATTCGACGCTCTTTCAGAATATCAAAAAATACAAAAAAAGATGCAATGATGACAATTATTGGAAACAGGGGCATCGACTTGGGACATTCATCCTTTCTATCAGATCATATCTATCCAAAAATGCAAAAAAAAAATGCAAAAAGAGCATCCTTTCTATCATTCCATTCTATTAGATCAATCTCAGAGAAACATCTATCCAAACTAACTACTTTCTAACTAACACATGCATTACTCAGATATTTTGCGCATAATAGATTGCATTCATGCCATTTAA
>MU223306.1:1599650-1623511 GCA_018584345.1 Thuja plicata
ATCATCACCAATTCCTATATAATAAACCCTTCATAACCATTTGAAGGATCCAGGATTTCAAGCTCTTGTGTGCCATTACTCCGTCAGTTTGGTTCTAGCATTCAAGCCATCTTGCGATCACACACCCATTTAAATTAGCAAATTCTCAACACTTCTCAAGTCATAGGTGCTGCCCCACCAATACTGAGCATCAAGAACAACATTTTAGAAGGAGTAGAGAGAAACAATAGAAGATTCAAGCATCGCGG
The DNA here is from genome assembly GCA_018584345.1 of Thuja plicata. Lineage (NCBI taxonomy): Eukaryota > Viridiplantae > Streptophyta > Pinopsida > Cupressales > Cupressaceae > Thuja > Thuja plicata. The sequence goes on from MU223306.1 coordinate 1,599,899, forward strand.
GGTTTGCATTTATTTGTTTTCCTTTCTCTTGCTTGTACATTTCATTGATTACGTTTCATTGTTATTCATTTTATTAGTATTATGTACTTGGTTTATATCATTTGTGAAACCTTTGCTACTGACCCTTGCCTTTGGAAAGCTTGGGAATCCACAGATCATGAGAAGAGGAGGTGTACACTTTCCCATGGAAATCAACGAGGACTCTAGTGAAGGAGATTTTGATCCTACTTCCATGGAACATCTTGAGGAAGCCCATGTCATAGACCTAATAAATACAATGTACGAACCTTCAAATGAGGCCATGTACTTAAACTTTTTGAATGACAATTTTCCAAATGAATCCTTATCCTTAATGCACCCCGAACTCATTGATTGGGATTTATCCAAACCAAATGACCTATTATACTTTCCCAATGACCTTACAATGACCCAATACCTAAATGCGGTTGAGCCATCTTCTTCCATCAAAGAATACAATCTGGACATAATGATAGAAGTAGGGGTCCAACCTCTCAATCCACAACATAAAAGAAAAAAATACAAAAAAATGAAAAGGTCTAGTGGTGAAAACCACCATGTGGAAGTGCTAGAACCTAAAAAAGTTAAAATATCAGATGTTTCCAAAGGTGAAAACCCAATTGTGGCACCTAAGGAAGAGAGGTCGGATACCTTACCCAAACATGAAGATGAAATATCACCCATCTGTATTGAACCAATGAATAAAGTTAACATTGGCACCGAAGAGGATCCCAAGTTTATTCATTTATTAGCATCTTTGAGTCCATCAGAAAGGAAGGAGTTCATCGAATTCTTTCAAGAAAATCAAATTAACTTTGCGTGGTCTTATGCCGACATCCCCAAGTTAGATCCAAGCTTCATAATTCATAATTTAAATGTGAAACCGGTGTAAAACCCATAAATAAAAAAATTGAGAAAGATGCACCCTCATGTGGCACTTTTAGTAAAAGCAAAATTGGAAAAGCTCCTCAAGGTTGGATTCATAAGAGTGATTGCATATGCAGAATGGATATGCAACATTATACCGGTCACAAAGCATGACAAATCCATTAGATTTTGCATAGATTTTAGAGATCTCAATCTTGCTTGCCCAAAAGATGATTTTTTGCTACCTAGCATTGATACTATAGTGGACTTAACAGCGGGTCATTCTATGCTTTCCTTGATGGATGGATTTAGTGGATACAATCAAATATGAATTGCACCCGAAGACCAAGAAAAGACAACTTTAACATGCCCATGGGGAACCTTTTGTTGTAATGTGATGCCCTTCGATCTCAAAAATGTCGGAGCAACTTACCAAAGAGCAATGACTACCATCTTCCACGATATGATGCATACCTTTTTAGAAGACTACGTGGATGATATTCTAGAAAAATCACATGAAAGAAAGGATCACTTACCAATATTAGACAAGATCTTCACAAGGTTAGAGCAATTCAAAGTGAGACTCAATCCAAATAAATGTACTTTTGGGGTACAATCCGACAAACTCTTAGGTTACATTGTTTCTGCAAAAGGCATTGAAGTAGATCCTGAGAAAGTACAAGAAATAATGGACATGGAAATTCCTAACAATATTAGCCAAATGAGGTCTCTTCAAGGAAGACTTCAATCTATAAGGAGATTCATCTCCCAATTGGCAGAAAAATGTCATTCATTCACAAGGTTGCTACATAAAGACACCATTTTTACATGGGATGAAGAGTGTGACAAAGATTTCACATTTTTAAAAACATACTTGGTGAATCCACCCATATTGATGTCACCTATCAAAGGAAAACCCTTGTTACTTTATATATCAGCAACGGAGAAATCTTTAGGGGTCCTATTGGCACAAGAAGACAATGAAGGAAAAGAAAGAGACATTTACTACTTGAGTAGAACATTGATAAAATATGAATTGAACTATAGATTCATGAAAAGGGCTTGCCTAGCTATGGTGTTTGCCTCTCAAAAGCTTAGACATTACATGTTGATGCATAAAATGAATTTAATTGCCAAAATTGATCCTTTGAAGTATCTACTTAGTAAAACAGCCCTAACGGGAAGGATTGCAAAATGGGTAATGGTACTTAGTGAGTTTGACATTGAGTACGTGGATAGGAAAGAAATCAAGGGACAAGTAATTGCTGATCAATTGGACGAACATCCTTTAGAGTCTACACATCCAATTCAAGTAGAGTTTCCTGATTCAGAGATTGTTAATGGGGAAGCAAAGACATGGACCTTATATTTTGATGGATCCTATACTCAAAGTGGTTTAGGGGCAGGAATTCTTTTGATAACACCTCAAGGTTGCACAATTCCCAAATATTACAAACTATTGTTTCCTTGCACAAATAATATTTCTGAATATGAAGCTTTGGTCATATGTCTCAAAATGGCCCTGGAATGGAATGTCACGGAATTACAAGTTTATGGAGACTCTCAATTAGTCATCAACCAAATCAATGATGAATACAACACCAAAGATGAAAAAATGATGCCATATAAAAGGATGGTGGATGATTGGAAAAAATATTTTGCTTTGATTACTTTTGAGCAAATTCCAAGAGACAAAAATACAGCAGCCAATGCAATGGATACTTTGGCTTCATTACTCCAAATGCCTGATCAGAATGCGAGGTATGAATTCTTGGTGGAAGAGTTGGCAAAACTGGCATTTAACTTACCTGATACCCAAATAAGTGCCCTTCTTAATGGACATGACTCACCTTGGTATGGACCAATTTACACTTATCTTAAAAACCTAACCTTACCTTTGGACCAAACTCAAGCTCAAAAATGACATCTCATTAGACAATCAGCTTGTTATACCACCCTATTAGACACATTGTATCGCAAAGGTCTTGATAGAATGCTCCTTAGGTTTCTAGAGGAAGAGGAATCGAGGTTATATTTAAGAGATTTCTATGAGGGGATTTGTGGGTCACCTTCTAGTGGATTAAATTTAGCTAAGAAAATCCTTCGCATGGGGTATTTTTGGAAAACCTTAGAGAAAGATGCTTGTTAATTTTGTGAAAGTTTGTGCTAAATGCCAATATCACGGAGACATGATTCATGCACCTACGCAAGAATTACATCTATTTATCACACCATGGTTGTTTTATCAATGGGGCTTCGATCTAATTGGCATGATTTACCCACCATCTTCTAATGGACATAAATATATCCTTACAGTGACATAATATTTCACTAAGTGGGTAGAGGCCGTGCCTTTGACAACTGCAATGAGAAAGCAGATTTCCATGTTTATCCTTAATCACATCATTTGTCGATATGGTATTCCTCATGCCATCATAATAGACAATGGAAAATAATTCAAGAACAAATATGTGGATGAACTTTGTGAAACATTTCATATTATTCACCATTCTTCCTCCATTTACTATCCTCAAGGTAATGGACAAGCCAAGGCTACAAACAAGAACATCCTCAAAATATTGAAAAGATTGGTTGATAATTCAGGAATAGATTGTCATATTCAGATAAACTCAACATTATGGGCCTATAGAACTAGCATCCGTACACCAATAGGAGCTACACCATTTTCCTTGGTTTGTGGGGCTAAAGTTGTTTTATCCCCAGAAGTTGAGATTCCATACTTAAGAGTATCACTAAATGGATTAATCATTGATGACGATTATAGGGTTGACCGACTTCAACAATTGGAATTGTTGGAGGAACATCAAACACAAGCATATGATCATTTGAAGGTATATCTGTATAGCTAGAAAATGGAAGCACTTCCATTAGAGACTGGTTTAGCCTTCTGAGTAAGTGGTTTTGGGGTCATGTCAAGCACCTTGAATGGGTTCCTGATTTAGACCTGGCTTTCCCCCTATTCTGCCCCAATTCTCCACCTTTCTCTAGCCAATTTCTAGCATTCTGGACTGCAAATCTGAGATCTTTGACATCAGGGTCAAGGTCAAACTTTTGGGTCTATGTTGACCTCAACCCTGACCTAGGTCAAGGTCGACCTCACCCCTGACCTAGGTCAAGGTTGACCTTGACCTTGACCCAGGGTCCAGATTTCAGGGTCCCACAGTTTCCGGATCGGTCTTTGAAAAAGGTTAATTCCCGCTTCTGGGTTGGCTGTTTCGGGTTTTGAAGCGATGATTCCTAAATTATATTTAACATAGGTCCTTTCTTAGAGGTAAAGGCTTTAATGGGAATTTAATTCTCCTATGTAGGCCTCCTTATAAGATTGTGCCCTAATTTCATATAAAAGGAAGTTTTCTCGTCTCATTTTCTCTAAGCATAATCAACTATCACTAAGCGATATTGAGAAACTAAGTCCTCTATTGAAGCCTAAGCATCATCAAGTGAAGATTAAAGCAAGAAATCAAGAAATATTTGAAGCAAGGATTCATCCATCATCAAGCATCCATTCATCAAAGAGATCCAAGGGAGGCCATTGAAGGATTCAAGCTACATAGTGCCCTTTTTGGTGATCTCTCCATCCACTTTCTTCCAAGCCTCTTCATAATCAAGAACTTATTCAAGATTTAGTGTTGGAGATCAACAATCAATTGATTTAAGACATACTACATTCTAAATTCTATATCTATTGGTGCATACCTACTTGTGGATTCAAGGATTTTAATCCTCCACAAGGACTTTTACAAGCAAGGTGAATTTATGCATTTACTTTGTTTACTTCTGCAATTTCAATTATATATTTAAGGTTAATTCCAAAAATAGGGTTTGACCAAGGCAAACCCCTCCCCCCCAACAAAAAAATCTCTTTTTCTTGCAAGTATAGGTTTAGGACTGTAGATTTGAGCTCAGATTTAGATACCCTTTTCAACGAACTATTGGGATCCGCGAACAGATTTTCTGTCAGACCTGTGCAGGTTAGGGTTGAGATTATTGGGTCAGTGGTGAGATTAGTGGGTCAAGGTTGATATTTTTATAAAGACAGTGTTAGATCGGAAAAATATTTATGGGTTTTGTTCGTCTCTACGTTTCCTTTTCGAGATCATACTTTAGATTTTCCAGAAACATAGTACAAACCTCAGAAAACAACATTCTTTGATCTGCAAATTCTTTAAGGTTAGTACTTCCTCTCATAATTTTCAATTAATATTATATATCATATCTATTTAATTATAAAATAGAATTTAAGATCTTCTTCCTTTCCCTCATTTCCAAATGATTGATTCACTTGTGCATTTATCCTTCTTTTGGGTTAATCAACTTGGATCTTTCATTTGTGCATTTGGGGATAAAAGAGGAACATATTATCTTCCTCCCCCCTACATGCTTAATCACATTTCAATACACATTCAAAACAAAACTAAATTAAATGTAAAGGTTAAGGAAATACACCCCTAATCAAACACATAACAAATTTTTCTTCCATTACATTTTGGTGAACCCGCGATAGACAACTCTTTCTTTTTGGTGTTAGATTTACATTTTTATGCTAGATCTTGCATGTTCTTTCAATTACATTTAAAATTCATAAATTAATAACTTGTGTTAGTTCATTTGCATTGCATTGGTGTATGAGCTTTACCACTTCTAGTCCAACATATAGTATCCCAGTTAGAAGAAGCCATAGAGGGTTCCTCTGATCCCGAGTCTTCCTCTCCTTTCCTTAGGATCCCGAATGATAACTTGATAACTCATGATTACAATCATTCTATGGAGCATAAATATTCTCACTCATCTCATGATGAGGATGATGCCCTAAGAGTTCCTCCCGAACAAGTGCAAAAACTCTAAATCAAACTTGATAAAATGAGAAATTGGCTAATCCAAGAAAACCATAACCAAGATTCTATCCAAGATATAGAGGCTATTAAGAAATTCCTTCGTTATAATGATCAAGGTGTTAACTTCTTGTGTGGTCTTACTCATCTTGTGCATTCAAATGTTAAACCTTTAGCTTAAGAGGCTCAAGAATAAGGATATACACCTTGTATCACTAGTCAAGGACCTTCTTCCGCTCCTAGCATTCCTACTTATACTCCTCCTTTGATGACTACATCTATCCCAATTGCATCTATTCCTATGAGTGCTCCTCTGGTATCTTTACCTACCTCACAACCTTCATATCATAATGTACATTTTCCTTATTCTAATCCCCTTCCAACTATGGTTCCTAATGTTCCACCAGTTGTGTCTTCTATTCCTACTACTTCCTACACTTTTCCTAGTGTTCCTAACATTTCTATGCCACCTGTTTTCTCTAATGATTCCATAATCATTAGTTCGTCTCAAACTATGTCATCTTTACAACAACAACTTGCATCCTTAACCCAATCCAAGTTTAGCATTCCTACATGTGACATGGGTAGTCCTTTATCCTTAGACATCATTCATGCTATTGTCCCTCAACAAGCCGATATGCCTCATCTTGAGAATTACAATGGTAAAGGCGATCCTGTCACTCATGTTAAAACATTTTAAATCCTTTGTAGTGATTATGATCATGACCATAGGATTTTAGCTAAATTTTTTGCTACAACTTTTCATGATAAGGCTTTGCAATGGTATTGCTCTTTACCTCCTTATTCAATTGATTCTTTTCCTAAACTTGCTAATACCTTTATCCAACAATTTCAAAATAACATTGGTCCACAAGTTTCCTTAACGGATTTAATGCATTGTAAACAAAACATTAAGGAAAAGTTGACTAATTTCATTGGTAGATTTAAGCATTTGTATGCTCAGATTTCTTATCCTGTTCCTGATATTTATATTCAACACATGTTTATTTCAAATTTACAAAAGGATATTAGAGACAAGATTCTGCTTATTGAATTTACCTCTTTTTAACAACTTTGTGCAGCACTTCATCATTATCAGTTACAAGTGAGTCAATTTGAGAGCAACACTCCAATGGCTCATGTTCCAGTTGATAAGAGTGACAATGCTCCTAATCCTAATAAGTTTCAGAAACCTAATAACTATGTCAATATTAATAAATAGACAAATGTGGTTGCTGATCAAGTTGTTGTTACATCCAATAATGCCACTTCTGCATCCACTTCTTTCCGTATGAATCGTACGTTTACTCCTCTTTCTAAAAATTTACATTCTATAATGAGTAGGTTGTTAAGTGCTAATATGATTACCTTGCCTCCTATTCAACCTCTTCTCCCTACCACGATAGCATCCAAATCCTTTGATTCTAAAGCTTTTTGTCAATACCATCACTATAATGGCCATGATACTGAAAATGTTATTCTCTAAAGCATAAATTCAAGATTTAATTGATTCTAAAGCTCTGTCTGTTGATATTTTTTGAGGGTAGTGGAAATAAATCTATTTCTCCTCCTAATCAAAACCTTGAAATCTATACGAATCCTTTACCTACACATGATACTAATACCATAGCTCAACCATATTTTTTGGATATTATTTATGATTCAAAGATGGATGATCTTAATCACATTGTTAATCATGTGGAGAGTGTTGTTTCATCTCAACCTACCGTTCATGATCCTTCACCTCTACTTCAACTTCCCGTTCCACCTAAAACTCAAAAACAAACTAAGGATAAGCGACCCAGGGAACTTTTAATCACCTTTGATGATTCTGAAATGATTAAGGCTCCCAATGGTCCCCTTTATATCTATGCTAGGATTACTAAGATACCTATTCATGGTTGTCTTGTTGATCCAACATCTTTAATAAATGTCATTACCGAGGAAAATATTTTTATGAAAAACTTACAACGTGATTGCTATGATCCATCTGATGCATGGATCCAAACTTGTAATGGTTTTATTTATCCTACACTTGGTTCTATCAACTTACCGGTGGAACTTTGTGGTAAAGTTGTAGATACTACCTTCATTGTTATTCCCAATTCTGATCAATTTCAAATCAAATTTGGTTTACCTTGGATAACTGATATGCATGCTATTTCTTCTCATATTCATAAATGTCTTAAGTCCATTCATAATGGAGAAGTCAAAATGATTAATCATAGTTTGTATCAACCTTATAGACCTAGAGATTATGCTACTCTTGATTTCTTCTGGCCTTCATTACCTAACTCATGTCCTCCTTGCCCTGATCATCTTTTTCACTCATATCAAGCTTACAAACATTGTAAAATTGTTGAGCTAAGCATGCCTCAGATAGATCTCAATCATGGTCTTTTTCCTACTCCTTCCATACCTCCTTTATCTATTACTTCTAATTCTAATAATCAAACTTCTACTATTTCATTACAACCCATTGAGAATCCTCCTATAGAACCTATGAAGGAATCTGTGGTCATTCCTCCTAGTTCTCAACATGTGTTAAGAAAAGCAAAATGCAACAAATATGCTAATGAACTTCGTAAGAAGCATAGAGCTAATGCTAGGGCCCGTGCTTCTCTTCTTCGAAACTCTTTACCTTCTTTTGACCAACCTATGCCTGATGTGTCAAAAGAATTCAATATTCATAATGATGTTAAGATGAATGATTGTGATGATCCTATTCACATCTTAGATCCCATTTCAATTAATCTTGATGAGGAAGATACTTTAGATGATCCTATTAATATTAGTGATGAATATGAGACCATTGATCTTGATACTAATTTACCTCATATGCTTTCAACTCAATTGACAATTACACCTAGTATCAAAGCAACACGATTCTCAAGAGGATCCTTGTTTGGAACTGGCTATCATTCCTACTATATTGGATATAGTCCCTCTTGCGAGTTGCCCACCTTCCCTAACTGATATAAACCAAGATAGGGAGAGTAGGTGATGTGCCTGTTTGGCCTATCCTTCATGGTAGCCCTTTTTGTGTTTGCATGATATACTGTGCTTCTCCCGTAATGTGTTTGCTAAATGTTTGTTAGATTATTTTATACGACCCTTGTTACTTTGTTGGTGCAAGGTGATAAAATATTCAAACCTATTGTACAATTCCTCTATATGTATCTTTATTCTTTTATATGTTGTTTCTATGTTATGTTGTACTTGTGCTATTGTTCGTAAAAGTTTCCCTTGTATAATCTGCTTGGATATGCGACATGGTAGCACTGATTCTTTTTGGTCTCTAGGTTGTGGTCCAAAAAGATTCTTCTTCGTAACTCTTAAGTTTCTTTCCTCCATTGTGATTATAGTTCTACTTTCTTTGGGGAATGATGTCAATTCATTTGCAATAATATCATATTTATAGGTACATGTTATCTTATGATCATACTGACCCCACAATAGGTAGATCTCTTCTGTGATCTTATGTATGTTTATGTTTTATTTCCCTTGATTTTTCTTCATTTGGGGGCATCTCGTAGTGGAAACATAATCCGTAGAGTTGTTTATGTTTCCGTTCAAGCCATTGCTCCTATTAAAGTTTTAGCAATGACTTTAACGTGGGGGCATACACTCTACTCACTTTTTGCACACACACACACATTCAAAATATTTTCAAAAACTTAAAACTTTTTTCCTTTATGGATTAAAAACTAATCCTTAAAGAATGAACATTTTATATTTTATTTTACTTTTTAGGATCTCTTGATCCCTCCATTTTAAATTTACATGGATTTCTTGATCCCTCCAATTTTCAATGTTTTGATCCCTTAAGGTTGGAAGGTTTCCTTAAGAATGGATCTCCCTGATGGGTTGACTAGTGAGTAGCCACATTCACTAGGCGGTTCAACTCCATCTTTCCAGTTACATTGTTTACTTGTGTGCTTCACAGTGGGACATAAGTTCTAATTGGGAAAGATAATCACACCCTCTCTCTCTTTCCTTATCTAGTGATGTCTCTCTTATTGTGATCTTAGGGTTGATAAAGACTTAATTCCCTTGGGGGATTGAGGTTTTCTTTGTCCTTTTTTTATTACAATAAGATTGTCTATTCTTTATGATCTCCTTTACCAAGAGTTTGTGTTGAGTCCATACTCTTGCTAAAGTGGGGGCTAAATGTATAGTGAGAAAATGGAAGCACTTCCATTAGAGACTGGTTTAGCCTTCTGAGTAAGTGGTTTTTGGGTCATGTCAAGCACCTTGAATGGGTTCCTAATTTAGACTTGGCTTTCCCCCTGTTCTGCCCCAATTCTCCACCTTTCTCTAGCCAATTTCTGGCATTCTGGACTGCAAATATGAGATATTTGACATCAGGGTCAAGGTTGACCTTTTGGGTCTATGTCAACCTTGACCCTGACCTAGGTCAAGGTTGACCTCACCCCTGACCTAGGTCAAGGCCTACCTTGACCTTGACCCAAGGTCCAGATTTCAGGGTCCCACAGTTTTTGGATGTCGGTCTTTGAAAAAGGTTAATTCCCGCTTACGGGTTAGCTGTTTTGGGTTATGAAGTGATGATTAATAAATTATATTTAACATAGGTCCTCTTCTAGGGGTAAAGGATTTAATGGGAATTTAATTCTTCTATGTCGACTTCCTTAGAAGATTGTGCCCTAATTTCATATAAAAGGAAGTTTTCTCCTCTTATTTTGTTTAAGCATAATAAACTATCACTAAGCGATATTGAGAAACTAAGTCCTCTATTGAAGCCTAAGCATCATCAAGTGAAGATTCAAGCAAGAAATAAATAAATATTTGAAGCAAGGATTCATCCATCATCAAGCATCCATTCATCAAAGAGATCCATGTGAGGCCATTGAAGGATTCAAGCTACATAGTGCCCTTTTTGGTGATCTCTCCATCCACTTTCTTCCAAGCCTCTTCATAATCAAGAACTCATTCAAGATTTGGTGTTGGAGATCAAAAAGAAATTGATTGAAGACATCCTACATTATAAATTCTATATCTATTGGTGCATACCTACTTGTGGATTCAAGGATCCGAATCCTTCATAAGGACTTTTACAAGCAAGGTGAATTTATGCATTTACTTTGTTTACTTCTATAATTTCAATTGTATATTTAAGGTTAATTCCAAAACTAGGGTTTGACCAAGGCAAAAACCTCCCCCCCAACAAACAAATATATTTTTCTTGTAGGTATAGGTCCAGGACTGTAGATTTGAGCTTAGATTTTGATACCCTTTTCAATGAACTATCAGGAACCGCGAACATATTTTCTGTCAGACCTGTGCAGGTCAGGGTCGAGATTATTGGGTCAGTGGTGAGATTAGTGGGTCAAGGTCTAGATTTTTATCAAGATGGTGTCAGATTGGAAAAAGATTTCTGGGTTTTGTTCATCTCTGCATTTTCTTTCGGGATCATACTTCAGATTTTCCAGAAACAGAGTACATACCTCAGAAAACTACATTCTTTGATCTGCAAATTCTTTAAGGTTAGTACTTCCTCTCATCCTTTTCAATTACTATTATATATCATATCTCTTTAATTATAAAATAGAATTTAAGATCTTCTTCCTTTCTCTCATTTTCAAGTGATTGATTCACTTGTGCATTGATCCTTCTTTTGGGTTAATCAACTTGGATCTTTCATTTGTGCATTTGGAGATAAAAGAGGAACATCTTATCTTCCTGCCCCCTACATGATTAATCACATTTAAATACACATTCAAAACAGACTAAATTAAATGTAAAGGTTAAGGAAATAAACCCCTAATCAAACACATAACAAAATTTTCTTCGTTTACAATATCAAAACAAAATTTCAAGAAACTACAACAAGCACATCAAACCAAGAACCTTTCAAGTGGGAGACTTAGTGTTAAGAGAAAACCCTAAAAATCAGGCTGATAGAGAAAATAAAGGAAAATGGGAAGTGAATTGGCTTGGTCCTTTTGTAGTTGTTTCTTCTTTTGGAACAGGAACATACAAACTAGCTAATTGTGAAGGGAATGAGTTGCAAGAGCCCATTAATAACATCCATTTAAAGAGGTTTCATACCTAATCAGATGAAAGAGATTCATATGAAAGAGTATCAGATGAGAGTATCAGATGAGTTAGCATCTTCTTTGTACATGAGAAAAAGTCAAAATCCAAAAAAAGGAGAAAATATCAAAATCCAAAAAAAGGAGAAAATATCAAAATCCAAAAAATCAGAAAGATCAAAAAGCCAAAACAATGGAAAAGCAGAAAATCAGAAAAAGGAGAAAATTGAGCATGAAGAAAGTCAAAATATTGCAAAATAAAAAATGTTGTCTTGGTGAAAAATGTACAAGGAGAAATAAAGTATGTGTCGAGGATACACCGAGAGACTGCTAAGAATATCTGCATGATGAAGAACATACAAGGAGAAATAAAGTATGTGTCAAGGATGATCAATCACTGGCACACATGAGGCTAATGTCATGGAAGGAACACTCACTTGAAAAAGGTTCAACAACCCTCCATGACACTTTATAATATAGTGTGAGAAACCCTAAGAAGGGTGGAGAAACCTAGGTTGCATGAATAATTAATAAAATAATCAATTATTGCATTCCTAAAGTTTAGCTTAAGTGAACTAGAGATAAAAAGGTGACTTTAATAATTAAATCAATAATGATTTAATTAATAAGTGAAAGGTGAATTTAATAATTAAATCAAGAATGATTTAATTAATTATTGAAAATACCTTTTTAACTCTAAATTTTTTTTGGCACCCCCTGGCCCCAAGGTTGTGGGCCCCATAGAGCCACGTAGGCCCCAAGGCTGCGAGCCCTAATGGGAGTCGCACAGGCCCCTTGGGAGCCACGCTGGCCTTAAATTTATGCAACAAATCCCAAGTACAAAAAATCTCTATAAAGAGGAGAAAAGGAGAAAACCTAGTGGGAAAAACCCCTCTCTGAAAAGAGATGAATCTTAGTGAAGGACTGAAGAATCCTACAAACTAGAGAATGTCCCAGAAAATGGGAACAAAGGAAGAACATGTGGAACACCTCTGATGCATGAAACTACAAACACTCTCAAAGAACTGTTATGTATGAGTGCCCTCAAATGACACTCCTTGAATCAGGATGGAAAACAAGGCAAACATCAAAACTCGAAGATACATATGGCAAAAATGCCAAGTCTGAAGCCTCCAAAATAGGAATGAAGGAAGATTGTCCATATGGTAAATGATCCATCTCACTGAGATGCATAGGTACCAGCCACTACATCCACCTAGTATATAGGAACACAAACTGAAAAACATAGCTCACTCCATCAAACCAAGGAAGCATTAGAAACTGACAACAGATACCCCCCCATAATGATGATAGGGAGAGGTATAACAGATACACTGAGAGACTGCCAAGAATAACTACATGATGAAGAACGTACAAGCAAAAATAAAGTATGTGTCGAGGAAGATTAGTTAGTGACACACATGAGGCTAATGTCATGGAAGGAACACTCACTTGACAAAGGTTCAAAAACCCCCCACGGTACTTTATAATATAGTACTGGTACAATCAGACACAAAATGTGTGGGATCCCAAACATACATGATGACACTTTATCTCAGTGCGTTTGAAATAAAGCTATAGAAAAAGATGTATAAAATATTTTGGAATGATTGAAAGCTAAAGAAACATATGTAAGTGCTCTCAAGGAGTCATCCCATGCACAGAAAATGATCCCATGACCTGAAACATCCAAGATATCCACCCGATTACAAAAATGCAAAAAATTGAAAAAAAGTACCTGGATCAGATTCTGGTAATGAGACCCATACAAGAAGGAGAAAAAAACCTGCTTTTCGATGCCATGCGGAAGTTGAAAAATGAAGTTCAGAGGAGCAAGATATAGTGACCGGAGCGCAAAATGGAACCCTGAATTTGACTAGAAAAAAATTCTGTAAGATAGAAAAATTAGATAACCAAACCTAAAAAATTAGATTAGCCTCGGAACTAGCTTTCCATCGATATCTTGTTTGGTGAAACACGCCTTTGTTTGCTCAAGATACGAGCAAAAAACCACCAGGAGGTCAAAAACCAAATGAAACTCATGAAGCCTCAACTAAAATTGGTGGAGCCTTGCTAAACTGGCAATCCTCCAAATCTGGACTGCCTCCATATTTTTGGCCAAATTTGGCAGAAAAAGAAAAAGTTGTTTTTTAATAAAAAAAACAATAAAAAATGTCTTTTTTTTAAAGAAAAAAAATATTATATTTTTTATTTAAAAAAAAAAATTAAAAAAAAAAAAATTGTCACGTGGTTCCCATGGGCCCCACGGCTTTAGAGCCTGCATGACTCCCAAGGGGCCACAAATTTAGGGCCAGCGTGGCTCCCAAGGGGCCTGTAGCCTTGGGGCCTGCGCGACTCCCATTGGGGCCCGCGGCCTTGGGGCCTGTGTGGCTCTGTGAGGCCCGCAGCCTTGGGGCCAGCGGGTGCCAAATTTTTTTTTCTTTTTTTCCAAAAAATCCAAATTTTGGATTTTTTAATTTTTTTTCTTGCCCCCGTCTCGATTTCTGTGCCTAGAAAATGGGCATGTACAATTTTTTTTTTGCCTCAGATGACAACTTTGCCCAAATATGATGTGCCTTATATGGAAATATGGGTTTTGGGCCTTTTGAGCACATCTGTGATGTCCGTTTGTGCTCAAAGTGCTCCAAATAAAAAATCCCCTCCATAGCGAAAGAAGAACCTCAGAAAAATTGAAACCCTCGGCGCTCCAGAAAATCTTCAAGAAACCTAAGAATGGGATGCTCCAGCAAGACTCTGATACCATGTTAGAATTCATCAAATTCATAAGCCAAGATCACCTGCAACATAATAACTTGTCACAAAGAAAAAAATGGAGACACAACTCAGAATGTCTAAGAAATATGAAACATCATTGAGAGAATTCCTGAGAGTGATTCAATAATTACAAAGTGATCAATCCTTATAAAGGAGATCAAAACCCTAAGAAGGGTGGAGAAACCTAGGTTAACCCTAAGAAGGGTGGAGAAACCTAGGTTGCATGAATAATTAATAAAATAAATAATTATTGCATGCCTAAAGTTTAACTTAAGTGAACTAGAGATAAAAAGGTGACTTCAAAAATTAAATCAATAATGATTTAATTAATAAGTGAAAGGTGACTTTAATAATTAAATCAATAATTATTTAATTAATAAGTGAAAATACCTTTTTAACTCTAACAACCTTTAATTAGGATAGTCCAAGATTTGAAGGTACAAACTATGCTATATGAAAGGGTCAAATGATTACACTCCTAAGATGCATTGGAGAAGAATATTGGGATGTCACTAAGAAGTCTTACACCCCTCTTATTGATCTATCTACTATGACTCCTAATGAGAAGAATATTTTTTAGAACAATATGAGAGAAAAAGAATCCTTGTTGAGCACCTTGTCAGATGTTGAGTACACAAATGTCATGGAATTGGATACAACACATGAGATATGGACAAAAATAGAGACTTTTCATGAAGGATATGCATTTTTGAAGAAATCAAAGTTACAAAGTTTGAAAGGGAAATATGAAGCATTGAAAATGAGAAAAGATGAGAACATTACTTCCTTTGTGTAGAAGGGGACTGAACTAGTTTGTGCAATCATACGCGCTAGTGGAACATTGGATGAAAATGAGATTGTTTTCTAAGATATTGATATCCTTTCCTCCTTACAATCACAAACCTGTTGTTATTGGATAAATTATAACTATGACAATCATAACAAGAGACACATTGTTTGGTAAGTTATATGCTTTTGAAATGAGATAATTTGGTGATATTCATCCTAAAGTTGAATCTATATTTAAAGCTATTGTTTCGAAGGATAAGGAAAGAGATGACCCTGGAAAAATTTCATCTAAGTATGTATCTAGATATGCTAAGGAATGGGCATAGATTGAAGAAGAAGAAAGAAATCTTGAAGAGATTGAATCCCTAATTGCAAAGAGACTACCTAAAGGAGCTAGTAAGTATGAAGGAAAATTACCTTTGAAATGTTTTTCATGCAATAAGATTGCTCATATTGCTTCAAGATGTCCGGAAAAGAGCCTAAGTACAAACCTAAGAAATTCAAGTCTAAATATTAGAAGAAATCTTATTATGTTGTTGATGAAGGTGTAACTGATGATGAATCCAAGAAGAGTGAAGAAGAGATTATGTTTATTACTCTTAGAGATGAAAATCCTAGTTCCTTGAATGAAGAGAAAGTCTTGGTTTCACATGTGGATAAGAGATATGATTGGTTTATTTATAGCGGATTTTCATATCACATGACCAGAGATAGGAGAAAAATTGTGAAGCTAGAATATTATGATGGTGGTGTTGTCAGTTTCACTAACAATGCTCCTTATTTGATCAGAGGTAGAGGTTCCATTACACTTGATGGTAAGAGTAATATAGATGATGTTTTATATGTTTAAGGATTAAGGCATAACCTTTTGAGTGTTGGATATCTAGTTTACAAGGGTTACCACTTGGAGTTTAAGAATGGAATGTGTAAAATCATTGGAAGCACTGGAATTGAGATTGCATTAGGGACAAAGACTAAAGTGAGAAATTTTCCTAAATTTTTGGAGCCTGCTAATGTGATGTGTAAGGAATGTCAGTTGGGAATGAAGCTAAAATGTCTGAGATATGATAGAGGTGGTGAGTTTACATCTAGAGAGTTTAATTCTTTTTGTGAAGAACATGGGATAAAGAGGCAAATTTTTTCTCCGCAAACTCAACAACAAAATGGTATTTGAGAGAGAAGAAATAGAACAATCCTTGACACTACAAGGACTATACTGATTGAAGGAAATGTACCACAGATCTAATGGAGATAAGTTGTTACTATTATAGTCTATACACTAAACCACGTTCAAATCAATCATGGTACTAGTAAGAACCCTTATGAGCTTTGGTATGGTTATATTCCTACAATGAGGTATTTTATATTCTTTGGAATAAATATTATATTAAGAGAGATGAAGATTTAGGGAAATTTGTCCTAGAAGTGATGAAGGAATATTTCTTGGTTATTATATAAAAATAAAATCATACAAATGTTATAAAAATAGGTTGAGGAAGATAATAGAGAGTGTTAATTTCAAAGTGGATGAAAGTTCATAAAATTGTTAGATCTTACAGTTATGAATCAGGTGATGAAGAATTAAAGCAGATTGTGAAAGCACATAATCAGAATGGTTCGGTAGAACATGATGAAGAAGTTGCAAATGAGGAAGAGTTGGAAACACAATAATCAACTACAAATGCAAATCCAAAGAATCCAAGGTATGTAAGGTTAAATCATTCAGAACAATAAATTATTGGTGATAGGAATCAAGGTGTTCAAACTAGAGGAAGAATTGCAAGAAATGAAAATTGTTTGATTTCTAAGATCGAGCCTAAGGATTTGACAAATCATGCAAAGAGGAAAGTTGGTTTAAATTGATAGAATAAGAAATGGAACATATTGAGAAGAAAAAAAACATGGATCCTTGTTCCCAGACGTATGAACAAGAATGTGATCAGTAGCAAATGGGTATTCAAAAACAAATTCAATGAAGATGGTGAAGTGGTTGAGAACAAAGCGAACTTGTTTGTAAGGGATATTAATAGATGGATGGTATTGATTTTGAGGAGAAATTTTCTCCTGTTGTTAGAATTGAAGCTGTTAGGATGTTTCTTTCACATGCTACTTACAAAAATTTCAAGGTATCTCAAAAGGATGTTAAGCCAACATTTTTGAATGGAGAGTTGGAAGAGGAAGTCTAGATTGAGCAACATGATGGTTTTCCTTTAACCAATGAAGATGACATGGTTTTCAAATTAAAGAAAGAATTATATGGATTGAAGCAAGAACCTAGAGCCTTGTATGCAAGATTGGATAAGTATTTACAAAAACAATGTTATCAATAAAGGTAGTGTTGATAATAATTTATACTTCAAAGCTGATCATGATGATATTTTTATTTTTGAAGTCTTTGTGGATGATATTATTTTTGGTGAAAATGACAAGTTGAGTAAGGAATTTTCTAATTATATGTAGAAAAAGTTTGAGATATCTATGATAGGTGAGATGAAATTTGTTCTTGGCCTACAAATTACATAATTAGATAAAGAAATTTTTATATCTCAGTCAAAGTATGTGAAAGAGTTGTTGAAGAAATTTGGTGTGGATGACATAAAAAACTATTGGTACTCCTATGATTAGTGGTTGCAAATTGGTAAAAGATTATGATTCACCTAATGCAAATCAAACAAGATACATATCAATGATCGATGGCTTATTATACTTGACACAAACAAGACTAAATATTATGAATGTTGTTTGCATTGTTGCAAGATTTCAAGAAGAACTAAAGGAATCACATATTGTTTTTGATTAATTAAAACAAGATTTATAGGGTGCCTAAAACCCAATTACAAAGCTTAAGATCAGAATGTATGCCTAGACAAAAAAAAATAGTGCCAAAAAATGAAATAGGCCACCACCAGGGCCGCAACTAAAAACAAAATAAAAACTACTAAAAAGAAAATAGAATACAGGGACAACCATAAGAACTAGAGAACACAATGAGGAGATGTTCACGAGCAGTCTAGCCTCTTTGGACTTGAGGATCTTCATCTTTGCAGTAGATTCCTTTATCATGTAGAGATCAGTCAGAGTTTCATTCTCTTTCTTCTTCTTAGAACTATCCCTAGTCCTCTTTCCAGGTCCCTCTTTAGGCTTCTACTCTTGTTCCACACTAGTTTTGGCCACCTCAGTTCCCTCAAGTTTTTCTTCCATTTTTTCAATGAGAATCTTGATATGCTCATTGGAGGCTTTCAGGATGTTGAAGCTCTACTCCTCAATTCTTTTAAGTCACCTCAAACCTTAGCATTTTTCCTCCATCTTACTGACCTTGGTATTTAGACACATCTGATCTTCAGCAGTGCCATCACAATTGATGTTGTCTATCCCTTTAGCTTTGTTCTTGAGTTCCCCCACTTCATGGTATAACCACTTGATTGACCTGTAGTTGTCTAGTATGTTGTTTCTGGCATTGTTGAGAAGGTCGAGATCCATTTCCCTTGAATTATCAGTGAGAAATACCATAGGTGGGTCAAAGGAATCACATGTTGTTATTTTTAAAAGGATATTCAGATACTTGAAAGGGACACTTGATTATGGTTTATGGTATGGTAAGGATGATGACTTTACATTGAGTGTATTTACTAATGCAGATTGGGCAGTTAATGTGGATGATAGAAAGAGCACAAGTGGAGGAGAATTATTATTGGGTAAGAGATTAGTTTCATGGGAAAGAAATAAAGAAAATTGTATATCACAATCTACTGTTGAAGCTGAATATGTTCATGTTACTATTAATTGTACAAAAGTGATATGGATGAAGAAACTATTGAAATATATCAGAATAAGTATTGATTAGCCTATTGCTATCCATTGTGATAACTCAAGTGCTATCAATATACCAAAGAACCTTGTATTGCATTCAAAGGCAAAGAATATCTCTATCAAATATCATTTCCTGAGAGACAAGGTCATTGAAAAAGAATTTAGATTGGAATATGTATCTACAAAAGATAAGATTGTAGATATCTTCACAAAGCCATTGCCAAAGGAAATTTTTGAGTATCTCTAAGGTAAGCTTGGGGTGATTTCCCCTCTTGATCAGAGCTAGAGATATATTAATTTGCATCACTCCAGTGTACTTATACATATTATCATTATTCTAAATTTATGTTTTTGGTGGCTACTACTTAGGGGGAGTAGTTGGTCTTATGTAGTATTCAGTTGTTGAGAAAGATGTTTGTTTAGATTTTTGGCCTCTATGAATTAGTGCATATATGTGCCTTTTTAATTGATGTCAAAGGGAGGGAGATAGTCATGTGAAAAAAGTGGTTAAAATTGCTTTATCTAAGGGAGAGAGATTTCTAGAGAGACTTTGAAGGATATTTTGTAGGTATTTTTGGTAGTACTGTTGATATGGTTTCTTTGTGCATTGATTTAATTTTTTACATCATATATTGCCATCATTGCCAAAGGGGGATATTATTGGAACATTATTGGAGAATGTGCATATATGTGCTAACATTGATGTTTTGTTATTGATGTCAACATATTCCTACTGTTGATGACAATGTTATTGTTTGTTCTTGAGATGTTTAGAGAGAAGATTAATTTGGTACAACTAATATATTGAATACAGATACTATGAAGGTAAAAATAGTTTTAGGGATGTATTTAGTTGATCTATGTCAACTTACAGAGGTTTACATGTTGATTTGAGAGAGCTGCTATTGATTTATCAGAGATTGGTATTTTGGTTAATCAAGAAGAGACAATGTTTCATTTATTGGATCTTGTGGATTGATTATGCAATATTCTTGGTTGCTAACTTGGTGGTGAGTTCAGGATAGGGATATGTGTCCTCAACTAGATTGGTTCATTATTTGGATGCTTGAAAGATATTTTTCTTTAATGACAGAGGTGGTTGATTAGTGTTCTTGATGAAGTGCAAATATAAGTTTGAATTCTTAGATAGAGTTGTTCCTATTAATGTCGTGGCATTTGATGTTTATTGCTAATGTTTCTAGATTTTGTCCTATTTGTTTTGTTGGATCGCATTGGATTATGCAATCCAATTTGATTATTTTTTATGAGACATGTTTTTATTATTGTTCTTGGTCAACATGGTAGCATAGCATGTTGTGAAGGATCGTGGTGTCATTTAGTGGTTTGGAGAATGCTTGAGGATATTTTTATTGATCATTGTTATGTCTTAGTCAACATTCAATGGCTCACATTGTGTATTGAGCTATAATGAGTTAATATTTTGTAATTAGGTCCCTGGCCAACCTAGCAGTGATAAATTTGATGTAGTATATATAAATATGTAATTATTTGTGATTGAAAATATATGAGAGGTGTGCGAGGTATATGAGAGTGGATGTGAGAAGAGGTATGAGTGGAATATGCAATTGAGGCAGCGATTTCTACTTCATTGGAACTATATTATCATAAATGAGATGTTATTAGTTAGTTTGGAGTTATGGATTATTTGTCCAATATGATTTTTATTTAGAGATTTTTGTAAGGTAGTGAGCCTTCCTTTGGGTTGTAGCCTGTGTTATATTTGAGCAGTGAGCTCTAGACAATGTGCTTGAATACATGTGCATTCCTCTTTGTAATACTCCTAACAAGTTATAGTGCTTTTAAAATAGTACATCATCTTGTGGGTTTGTTCCCCACTATATTTTTTCCCTTAATCGCATTTCCATGTCAAAAATCTTGGTGTTATGTGTTTATTTATGTGTTGTGATCTTGCATTCAGGTTGATCTTTTTTATATTAAGGATAATAAGTTGGTTAAAGTTTAGATGTTTTGGAACACAACTAATTCACCCCCCTCCTCAGTTGTGTGTGTTTCTTTGTTCCTAACATAAAACTCCTTTAATCATGAGAAAGAAGAATCCTCAAAAGGTAATCAAGGTAACAAAGCCAATTAAGCTCATGCATATGAAAGTACCATTAATAATATTTCCAGTTATGATGAAAGTGCCAATGTGATTATGATTAAAGATAAACAAGAAAATGAATCTACTAATGTAATCATGAGAAATAAAGCTAGATTAAATTTGATGGGTACAAATTCTAAAGTGCCATCCACTTCTCAATAATATAATATTGTAGATCAATTACAAAAAAAATATCAAAGATCCATTTTAGAGCTGTTGAAACTTTCACTAATGCATAAAGACATCTTGGAGAAATCTCTACTAGAAATAAATGTACCTACAAATTTGGGTGTTGATAATTTCCAAGCCATGGTGGGACACTTAAATTCACCCCATTACCTATCATTTTTATAAGAAGATGATATGTCTTTAAAACATCCCCACAATCTCCCTCTCCATATCAAATTTATAATTCATAAGCACAAAGTATGGTGAGTACTAATAGATGGAGGAGCAGGCTTAAACATTTGTACCTTAAATTTAGTATGTGTTATAGGATAATCTAAGGATGTAGTAGACCTTAAGAGAATAATTATCATAAAATCCTATGATGATGCCGAAATATATTCCCATGGGCTAGTGGTACTACCAATAAGAGTCGGGTCTATTGAAAAGAATGTGGTATGTCAAGTTCATGAATTGGATTTTTCTTATAACATACTCCTAGGTAGACCATGGATACATGAGATACAAGAAATAGTGTCTACCTATCATTATTGTTTTAAATTCCCTTTTAAAGGAAAATAAATCAATATTTAAGGGGACTCCAATCCATTTCAATATTGTAACACATTGAAATCGGTGACCTATTTAGTTGTACTGCATAATAGAGAAGAAAGTAGTTCTAGATCTTCTAGTGTAGAAATAAATCAAGAGATAAATACTGTCAAATATATAGATAAGGGAAAGGACAAAATAGATTTATATCCAGTTCCATAAATATAAAAAGTACTTCTACCACTATCGTTACCGATTTGATGAAACAACTCAATTTGAAGGATAAAGGAATGGGTGAATACTCATTATTATTTTTAGATTTTCCTATCTCACCAAGATCACATGGAATGCCTTAAATTCTACCTGAAAGAGTTCCAAACCACTCATAATGTTTGCTGGTACATTTGTCCAAGGTAGAATAGTATGAGAAGAAAATGAGGACAAAGATATATTACAATGACTATGTTAGCACTGTGTATTGAAATTTTTTCAAATTTCGAGCTTTGGCAATTTTCTTGCGTCTTTTGGTTCAAAATCCATGTCTCTTCATGCCAAAAAGTCAAATTGTGGTTAAGTTTTCAAAAATGCCTTGTTTCAAATTTTAGTTGCGTAGTCGCGTTGGCTTTTAAAGTATCTTTCTAAGTGAGCGAGTGAGATACGAGTCATTTTGGGCTAAGTCACGTAGTCGTGGTCATGTCTGGATGAGCTAAGTTAGCAGCATGAGTGAGCGATGTGGTCATTTTAAATGTGTTAATCACATAGTCAGGATGTCTTTTTAAAATGTCGGGTTGTTAGTTAGTGACTGAGCGAGTTGAAATTTTTTTTTTGTCATTCACTCGTGAAGGTCTAAGTCCTTTGTTAAAAAGCTTAGCGAGTCAGCTAGCAGTTAAGTTTTGGTGTATCGTGCAGTCATGATGATCTTATGTCTTTAGTTTTTGGGTCCGCGACTGAGCGAGAAATATAAAGTAAAGTCGAGTCGTTCACTTAGGATAAATTTTTGTTCATATCTTTTGAGCCCGCGAGTGCACGAGGAAGTCAGGTTATAAGTGTCCCTCACTCGTTCGAGTTCTAACTAATGTTCTTTTTGTAGTGCGAGTAAGCGATGGATTATGTTTTGGTCATCAAATGGTTCCACTCACTCAGTAGCGTAAGAAGTTTTCAAGGTTTTCAAGTGCACGACTAAAGAAATGATGTTGGTTACTGCTCACTCGCAGATGAAGTATTGATTAAAGTTTTGAGCCCGCAAGTGTGCGATGAAGAAAATTGGAGATTGTCGCTGTAGACGTCCAAAAATATTAATATTATTATTAATATTATTTTCCCTCTTATTCCTCTAACTATTTAATTCAATCAATTAAATAGTTTCATTTGCTATTATTTATTAACAACTTAAATACTATTCTAATGTATTTCATTTAAATACATTTGTCTCATGAAATTTCCTTTTTAATAAATTTACATTTATTAAATCCTCCATATTCCTAATTATTCTAAACCATGATTTATTCAAATCTAATTTGAATTATAATCTAAACCCTAGCTAGGAACCTATTAATCCAACCTAGACAGCCTACCCTATTCCTACCCTACTCCCATCACCTCATTTCCT
>MU223306.1:1623682-1646800 GCA_018584345.1 Thuja plicata
GGCCATCCCCTCAAAGCCTATGTGTCCCTTATGTGGCTCTTATGTGGATGCCACATAGATGCCACATCATCCAAGCCTCTTCCTCTCTCCCAAAACTCTATAAATAGAGGCCTTCTCCTCTTCATTTTACATCTCTCATATTTGCATTATTATTATGCTAACATAGCTCTAGATTTCATGTTTTAATATGCTTTTAGTCTTTCATGCTTAATTCACATAGATATCACATGTTAGGCTTCAATTTGGTGAATGAATCTTAGCTTCAATCTAGTATATGCATATCATCTTCATATCTAGTTTAGATCATCATTTGAAGGATTTGAGACTAGTTACTTATACTATCTCTTGAATTGCTTCATTTGTTTCCATGCTTGCATTCCATTTGGGGATCCATTATATTTAGTGTGTTTGAGAGAGCACACCTACATTCCATCAAAAGAACAAATCAAAAAAGTTAAATAGGGTGCTTACTTGTTTTAGCTCAATCCAATGTTATGTTGAGTTCTTTGTTGTTTGCTTGCTCTTTCATATGCTTTTGAATTGATTATATGTGCTAACCCACTAACATTTTATGTTTGAGCTTGTTCCCAACAGATTGAAGATTTCACCATACACATTCGCTCAGTCGCTCATGAAGGAAGTTAAGTAAAAAAAGATCAGAAAGTGAGCGATTGATAAATTATAAAGTTTTTGTGAAGATACTCGCTCAGTCGCGAAGGATCTAATCGTAAATAATTTTCAGTAGCGAGTGCACGACTATGAATAAAATAAGTCATCACTCACTCGTGAATAGTTTTGAGCTAAAATATTTTTCAGTGCGATTGAGTGACCAAGTAAAAAGTGCATAAAGAAAATGGTCATCACTCACTCGCGGAGATAGAAAAACAAATCAAAAGGGCATAACGACTATGTGACTAGAAAATAATTTATGACTATTTTGAGTCATCGCTCACTCGGGCACATCCAAGCATGATGAGCTAGAGGTCAGTGAGTGCATGACCAAGGAAGGATTGAGTGATAAAATTTTACTCGCTCACTCTCGTGGGTTTCAAAAGGGTAAGGTGTTGAGTAGCGAGTCCATGATTAATATAAGGGATAGTGATGCCGCTCACTCATGCAAGTGTAAATGCAAAGGATAAAGAGGTAGCGAGTACACGATTGCTAAATGATAAAGTTTCTATCTAGGTCATCGCTCAGTCGTGAATGACATAAGCCCAAGCAAAGAAGAGACCAAAAGTGCACGACTGGTTGTAAGGAAAGGTCTTATCACTCACTCGCAAAGACAAATTTGAATGTAAGCAAAGGATGAAGAGTAAGTGACAAGTTGACAAGTGACTCATTCCAGGCTTACGAAGGCAAAAAGAGAAAAAGTGAGTACTCTTTTCCATCAGGGATCAAACAGTGTGAATTAGTGACATCATTAGTTATAGAGAGATGATTGTATGACACTGCAAGTGTGATAATTTGGCATTCAAGTGGACAAGACGCTGATTAGATGGCTATAAATCTGAATGATTGAGCTTGATTTTGTACAACTCTCGTTTATGCCTTGAAGATTTTGTTGTGAAAGCAACAAAGTTTGTTTTTCTGAGATAGATTGTTGAGAAAGAAATATGAGTTAAGCTACTACTAGTGCGACCTCACAAGGGTTTGAAAAGAAGAAAGTTACAACAAAGAGATATGTGGAAGAATTTGCTGAGTTGTTTCCCAGAACATTGAATGCAAACAATGCCAATTGGGATGAATGGAAGGATAGATGGTGCCAGTGCAGAAATAATGTCACTCCAAATTTCTCTTGTAATACTCTATTTCATTATTTTTGGAATAATAGGGTTAAAGCAGTTCCTATTTGCAATCCCTGGGAACTAAATATGGCAAAGTTGATTATGCCTGATGTTTACGTTGATATAGGCCTTATTAAGGAACTTGCTAAGAATTATTGCCCAATAGCTAGGGTAGTCAGAAAGAGAAACAAAGAGACCTTAGTGTCCATATATAGGAGATCAGTAGCAGAGATCTTTGGGATCATTGGTGCATTATGCACAAAGATTGATTTGGAAAAAAATTAGGCAAATTATAAAAAGAGGGAGAAGTTGATCAAGAAGTTTGATATGCCCAGATTCATGCCCAGGGTAGATAGAAATTTGGTGAAAGTCCCAGATAACCTTAAACCACCTTTTGACTTATCCCTCTTTCACCATTATATAAAATGCACAGTGTATGGCCTAACTAGAGTGTTAGGTTTTGATGGAGATTCAACTATACCCTAGGACATGCTCATGATGGCCATGAATATACAGCACCCGGAGGTCAATACAGATTATGACTATGTGGGATACATAGTTGAAGCTATACATGCTACATTAGTAGAAATATAGTCAGATGCCCTTGTACCAACTTTTAAACATTATTAACATTTAATGTGTATGACTCTATATTTTAATAGGGAGTCCATGGATAAAGAGCTCAAATTGTTTGTTTTAGAATATGGTGTCAGTGCGCCAATCCAAAGGTGGACCCAGGTATGAGACAACTCATCTGTGAATTCATCTTTTGTATGTTTTTATAATTGGATTGTGGATCCAATTTTTGATTTATTGGGAACAAATAGGGAGAGGTTTCCAATTGAGGTTAGAAGAGTTTTAAGACCTTGGGAATTTGTTCAAAATTGGCCAATTACTCACAACTGGGGTATTTTTTCTTCTTTGACTATATTACTATCATAAGGGTATATGGTTGTACACAACCACCTCACTTTCTCCCTAAGTTTGTCCCTCTTAGGGTTGCCTTCTTAGAATTTGTTTGGAAAATTACTTGGGTTGATAAAAAGTTTTTAGAGGGACATAAAAAGGGTACTTTTGTCCCTAGGTTATGGGTGGGTTTTGATTTCTCTATTGGGAAGAGAGTTTTTTATCTGATCAATGAATTCCTAAAGCAGTATAGGATGCCCACAACATTAGTTAGGTTTTGTGATCCAGAATAGTTTGTAAAAATAACCTTGAAGTCTATGAGTCCTTGGCAAAAAATTAGAGATCATGAGCCACTAGATGATGAAGATACTGTGAGAAACAAGTTGGATAGGAATGAAGTCCAGGAGAGGAGAAGGAAATGGAAAGACCTTCTTAGGGCAGAAGCTGATTGGAAGGAATCAAACAAAAAATTTTCTGGTTTTTTCCTCAACTTCCCATACTTGCAGAGAATGGAGGAGATGGTTAAGTCTTATGATACATTAATGGCACAAGTACCACATTTTAGTGTTGAAGATGCACAATCCCAAGGATCTCCTCTTGCTGTTGCACTGCATGATCAAGAGAATTTGGAACAACAAGAAGAAAAACATAAAGAAGAGGAAGAGGTTGGTGAAGAGGCTACTTCTGCTAGAGAGCCACCCAAGAAGAAATAGAAAATAGGGCACAAAATAGTGCAGGATAGGAAGAGCTTAGCCAAAGCTATAATAACAGAGCATGGAAAGTATTTTCAGAAATTAAAAAGGAAAATGCAAAAAGAGCCACAAGTTGAACGTCAGGGGGATAATCAAATGGTATTGTTTGGAGAAGCTAATGAGAGAGTAATGATGGCAAATAAATTCATGAAAGATTATGAATTCATAAAATTTGAAGAATTCAAGAGCTTCTTAATCAAAATGAAGCAAAAGGATTTAAGGCAAATCTTGATCAGAGGTGAAGGTCAAGAAGAGAAAAATGAGGAGATTGTGAAGACACTCTAGGATTATGATTTTGAGAGTGAATTGATCACTGTGGATTAGGCCAGATTGCTGGTACAAAATAGTGGGGTACTGTTGATGCCTGGTTGGGACTTACAGTCCACATTTATTATAGATCAAATCAAAAGGAAGGAAGACCCTCTAATGAAAAAAAAGATTTAAATTGATGAGGTTTTGAAGGGATTAGGATTTGACCCTAAGTCTAAGACTTTAGCCATTTGCTACACAGAAGCCTCTAGTTATGACTATAAGGGAGGAGAAGAGAGTTGATAGAATGATCTAGAATTTGTAGAATAACACTGATATTGAGATCACCTAGCTTATGACTCAGGTATCCTTCATGAATTTTGCAAAAATAGAGGACTTGTCAAAAAGATATGAGACAACATTTGGCGAAATGATGGCCCTGGCAAAAAAGCATGAAGAAGTCATGGTTCATAACCACACCTTGGAGGAACAAATAGAAAAGTTAAAGGAAGAATTGGAAGAAAGTAAGAAGAATGCAGCCCCTCAAGAAGTAGCAAAAGATGAGACAAATGTTGTAGTGGAGACAAAAGAGGATTCAACACTGGCAGAAGGCCAATCTAAAGAGTTGTCACAAGGGCCAAGTATTGATATTATGTCTATTACACTGCCTATACTACAACATCAAATTGATGTTTTGAAGGGAAAAAATGAAGTAGAATACACATTGTATGGCTCACTACAGGAAGATTCAAAGATAGCAGCTGAAGACATGATATTTCTGGAGCCCACTTTCAATTTCTGGTCAGGAAAAGCCAGAGTAATGGATAAATTGAAGACAACTATATTGTACAGTGATGAATTTCTTGACAAAGTATTTGACACTTTTGAGATAATTAGTGAAATGAATGATACTTATGTGTTCTTCAATGGAAAAGATGAATTAATTGGTAACAAGTTGCAGTTATTTGGTGATAAGTGCTCTCCATTGGTTCCAAAAATTAATGATGAATTAGGTGTGTTGAAATCACAATCAGAATGGAAAGAAGAATTTGATGGATTGTTTGAAGAAGAATAAATGAAACATCACCTAGAAAAGGATACCAATGTAGATTATTGCAATGAATTGATTGATAACCTTTTCAAGGTTGAAACATATATGACAAAATTTGTTGCTAAGGCCAGAAAGACCGTGGATGCCAGGTGGATGGAAGCTGTTACCAAGATGGAATAGGAGAAGAATTTTGAGTGGCCCACTACCAAGGAGGTGAATAGGTGGGAAGCCAAGCTGAAAGGATAGCAAAGATATTTTCAAATATAACAACAAATTTTGTTCAAACTTTGCATACATATTGCCACCCGTGTTCTTTTTTAATCTTGTTTTTCTATCAGTTGCAAAAGTTGTTGCAAAGATTTTGTAAATCTTTCCCATGTAGTATGTAGTATGTTGCATCCTTAGTTATAAAAGGATCCCAAGACTACTGGGAAAAAGATAGCCATTTTTCATTTGGAAATACAAGTTCAAGTTGTAAAAAAAAAAACTTTGGTTTAAAATCAATATATTTTGGGTAGGGTTTTGAAATTTATTGTTGAATGTAATAGCAATTTTTGATCATGAATACAAATGAAATCCATCAATAGTTTCTGAAACATATGATGAGCATTTTGTCTTCATTGTTGTGTTTTGAATTTTATTTAAATTGAATGCTCAAGGAATGTTCAATTTATACATCTGTTAGGCAAATTTTGAAATAGTTTTAGGGATCTTTCAAGGAAAGATTAAAATTGCCTTAGGGTTGTTTCAGTAAGATTCAGGGTTTATAATGAATTTGATGAATTAATTTGTCACATGTATGAAGGTAGATATATAAGGTATATCTATTTTTGTGTCAGATCTGTCATTGTTTTAAGTTCTTGTTCATGAGCAATTGGTTATGAATATTCATAAGTGACTCCATACCCTAGGATAAAACACTGGTCTATTTTCCATAGAAATAGTTGACTATCACTATTAAAATTGATCTTTATCTTTATGTTTTGATCTATAAAATAAATGTTGCAAAGGTCAATCCATGTAATTCCATTCATATATGCTAGAATGATTCTGTGATTTGATTATTCTAAGCTAGAAGGGTATTCCCGCTCGATTTTATGGAGCTCAAAGTGTAGAGGGTTTAAAAACTCCATTTCTGTCATTCTATATCTTGCTTGATCAGTGTCTGGGATAAATAGAGCAAGCTCGTTGAAAGTTTTTCATATGTCAGAAAGAAAAGGAACTAACAAGTTATGCAAAAAAGAAGAGGAATAAATCCCATCATAAGTACGAGCTATCAAAGTACCCACTAAATAATATGGAAAGGGTTTTCATATAATACAAAGAATGGGATATGATGGGACTGATCCTATCAGCAAAATGAAGGAGGGTATTGTAGAACCAATACAACCCACTTTCAGAAGAAACAAAGAAAATATAGGATTACAGTATAAAGAATAATTTTCTCACAAAAAAAGAAAAATCTACACATAGACTCTATGAAGAAATATAGAAAGTAAAATCTTACAATGACTCTAATTCAAATCAGTGGGAATGAGATTCTCACATTGGAGAAGACTCTTGTGAAGAAAAAAACATTTATGTATGTTGGTGCTCAAATCAATAGATTGAATTTCCTATGAACATGCCAATCCAATGCTAGGAAACCCAAATGATTTGGCCAACTAACAAGATTCAACCAAGGCAAGGTTGAAACTTCTACAATTCTGGATTTGCAGAACCAAGGCTAGTAAGCCTATACCTTAAAATTATCCTTCAAGTCCTAAGGATTTTTATAGAAGATAGGACACACCTCAAATCCTCTCTCTCAAGTATGGAAAAGGCACTTGAAAGAAATAAATCATAAACAACAAAACTGAAATACTTTGAGTAATTGAAAGAATGTTTAGAAAATATATGTATAAGTGGAAAAGAACAGATGGATGGGATGTCACAAAACCTTAAACAATAAACTGAATAACCATAATCTAATTAATGAGTAGATCAGTGCCTTATTCTATCACAAGCAATAGAGTCAAAATCATCCCAACCCTACGTACAACCTCAAAGACAATTTGAAAGAAACATATCACTTCAAATGTGCTCAAATGAGCATGTATCTCAAGATACATCCACAACTATTTCAATTGAATTTAACTTTTCAAATAACAGACTGATTGATTGTGGCCACAAATCAATTGAATTTAACCATGCAAGATGAAAAGACCAATTGATAATAAAAATGTAAATTAATCAAAAGTATGCAACATCTAACTACCACTTTGAAGAAAATCAAAATATTTTATCCAAGGGACTAATAAAAAATGAAATTGAATCAATTCCCACAGATTAAAGAAAAAGCACTTATCTTTATTGATTTTGAAAAAATGGTACATCCAAGTTCATGTTACAAGGTGTTGATCCAACTACCCAATCTATAAAATATTGTATATCATTGTTGTCTCTATTTGTTTACATTTTACACCACTTATATATGTGGATGAATGGTTTTCACACCCCTTTAGGGTGAAGAGACACCACCCTATGTTAAAATTAAAAAACTTCTTTTGAAAAAACTAATCAACAAATAAAGTAATAACTACCTATCTTTTGGATTTCACTTCGGTAGAAAATTTAAAACAAATTGTACAAATAGAAGATTTTGAAAGGAGATAAGAAATTTGATTTTACGAACTAGGTCTATTTTATACTTTCAATGTGTGATCATTTTCATTTTTTGTCGACATCATCTTTACAACATGTCAAAATTTTAGCATCTCTGAAACCTTCACTTACAAAATTTTAATTGTTCTTGTCACAGAGCTTCCTTCCTTAATCCCTCAAATTTTAATTGAAAACTAATATATTTTTGTATCCTATTTCATGTACTCCATCATATCATCAATTATTGGGCATGGATTTTAGGATGCCATTTTTTAGAGTTTTATCACTATGTAGGACTCCAAATTTTGCCAAAAATTTAGAGCTCCAACATGCTCTTTCTGGGGACGTATGCTCCATGTGAGCATAGTAAGATCCCAGCTATCTCTGGAGAAGCAAACCATTAGTTTATTATCCTCTTCATAAAATATTTGGCTGAACTTAATTTGGTGGTCGCTGGCCCCCAAAATGAATATTATTCTTTTCCTCTGTCAAAAATTTTATTATGTCCACGTAACACTTTGAATCTCCTGAATATGATATTATATCGTTCCTTATCTTTATCAACAAGAGTATTTGAAAACAAACAAATCTCAGAATTATTTAGCCCCAACATATGATCCCTTGTTGTATTAGATATATCATCCTTATAGAGAATACTTATTAGTTCCACTTAATCAATGTAGTCTTTGTCTTTTGATTTATGTTTTTTCTTTGAGAAATCATCAGGTGCACTGTGTTCTTTATTGGATGGAGGATCCCTGTGCATATTATCAGTCATATAAGTATCTAAACTAAGTTCTTCTTCTTGGATGTTTCCTTGCACACAGTCTTCCATATTTCCATTCTCCAGATATTGTTTCTCCTCACATAAAAGTTTTGAGGATAGCTCATATTCAGGAACTATTACTTCTCTTATATCAAGAATCTGATTAAATAGGATATTTGGATAATTTTTAGAAATTTTCTTCAACATATTCTCATCATTATGCTTGGTTATTTCAGTCTCATCTTCACAAGTCTGATACAAATCTCTCTCTTAGGATGAATTGAATGATATATTACCTTCTGAATGCATATTTTGAGTGTTATCAACTTCAAAATCATCATTAGGCCTGCTGCCTTCATCATGATGTTGATAGATTTGATTTTATAGAAAATATCCATCACATAATGGATTTAGGAACATATAAAACACATATTTATCTTCCTCTACTTACTCTTCAAACACTGGATTCAGGAACATAGAAAATTTAGGCACACCTTCATGAGAGTTTTCATTAGGATCATTGGATGTTCATCAATAAGACTAATATCTTCATTGAAATTATTTTTTGAAACTTCATGCTGTTCATATGCTATATTTTGTTCTATTTTATCTCCTCTATTTAATTTTTGGAAGTTACCATCTCCTTCGTCTAGTACTTCCTGAATATATACTGATCCATCAACTTGCTTATCATGATGAAAAAAAATTTGACCACTCTTCTCAACATGCTTTTGATATTCCATGTCTAACAAAGCTGAAATTTATTCTGTAGTGAGAAGGTTTTCTTCCTCATCATCATGGTCATTGATACCTCTTTCCATAAACATGTCATCATGTACAAATTCTTCTTCAACTTGATCTGAATTTTCTTCCTCCATGTCATCATTCCTTTTATTTTATCTATTTTAACACAAATGTCAACAACCTTTTCATGTATAGGAGCCTTTTTAGTCTGATCATAAACTTCAGTTACATTCAAATATGGAGCACTTGTAAATTCTGTCCTATATTCATCATTTTCTACCATTAATTCCTCACATATTTGATCAAGAAAAACTCTTGTAGACACCCTAAAACAGACAGACTTGCGACTTTACATTAAAAACAATAATTTTCATCTATTAATTAATGGTTTTTAATCATTAATTAATCATCTATTTCCTTCTCAATTCATTCTCCAAATCATCTAATCAAATCTCCAAAATTAATTTAATTTAATTAATTAATCTCCATTAATTAAAGTCAATTTCCTAAAGTTTAAATTCAAATATTTAAACTTATTAATTAATTCTTCTAATTAAATTAATTTAATTTAATTCAACAATTTAAATTTTAATCAAAAAATAATTTAATTATAAAATGAATTAAATATTCAATTAAATCCTTTCTTGGTATTCAAAAAGATAACTCTTAATCAAATCTCTGATTACATGGGTTTCTCCATCCACCTCTTCAGTTCTAAAGGTAACTCATAATTAGCTCTTTAGTTAACCAAACTCTATCCCTCTCTCCCAGTTGAAGAAGTGGAGTTTACTGATGGCTTCTCTAGTTCCCTTTGATCTCAACCATTCATCCTCTTATCTCTGGGATTGATCTCAACAGTTCATATCATTCTCATTTTCTATATAACAAACCCTTCATAACCATTTGAAGGATCCAGGATTTCAATCTCATGTGCGCCATTACTCTGTTAGATTGGTCCAAGCATCAAGCCATCTTGCGATCACACACATTCGATATCATATTCTCGACGCTCCCAAGTCATGGGCACTTCCCACACCAATACTGAGCATCACACAAACAACATTTCAAAAGGAGTAGAGAGAGAAAATAGAAGATTCGAGCATTGTTGGTTTGCATTCATTTGTGTACCTCCTTTATTGCTTGTTATTTTATTGATTCATAGTTTCGTTATTAGTAGTGATTCTATTGATTTCCCCCATTGCAAATTGGTGCTGCTAATCCCTCGTTAATTCAAGCTTGGAGACAGATTTTGATCCATGCGTACATTTTGGTGAACTTGACATGAATGAAACAACCCAAATATCACTTGTAGATGATAGACATAACTTTTTATCCGTGACCGTACTGTTGCAGAATTATTTTTTTCATGCTTTTCTCGATATACTTGTAATTTCGCAATCGCTGGTATTTTATCGCAATTGACAGAAGATTGTCACAATCATTTGGTTTATTGCCACAATCATTGTAAGGGTTTCACACTTATTTTTTGTCATTATTCAAGAGTCTATTTTCTTTCTCCATGCCGCAATTGACCGACTGTGCCGCAATCATCACCAGTTTACCGCAATCGCACAAAGTTTACCGCAGTTGACTGATCAGTACCGTAATCAACAACATTATGCCATAGTTAAAAGTGCTTTACCAAAATTGACAAAACATTGTTGTATCTGACAAAACATTAACGCAATCGACATAAGAATACCTCAATTGACAAAATTATTGCAAATCTAATCAAACATCACTATTTTTTTTGTCATAATCTGATTGTTTTCTCTGTTTTCTACAGGATTGATCAATGACAAATGACTAAAAGGGTAATTAGATGCATCCCGGGTGCTAGATCACTAAGAGCATCCATAAGAAGGACCACAAATTATCGAATGCAACAAAGATCCATCTTAGCCATCGCAGCGGAAGATCAAAGCGAAGCATACAACAAATATCTAGATTCGATCAAGCATTTCGCAGCTAAGTACAAGGTCACAATCAGCCTTAGCGGTCTTAACAATTCTGGAGTTGCGGGTTATTCTTCAATTTTTAATTAGAATTTTTTTGGTACTAATCACATTTTTTGACAGCTTGTGGCGAGGAGAAGTTTAACAAAGCAACTGAAATCAATTCATTTATCATTTTAGTGCTTAAAAAGAACATTGGATGCAAACATTTTGAACCTCACATTTCCAAATTGGTGCTTAAAATTTACATGGAGGTTAAGAATTGAACAAAGGAAAAAAAACATTTCAAATTTGGTGCATTAAAACTGCACAAGAAATCTGATGACATGTAACTGATTGAATGTTTGATAATGTTAAGTTGAAGGTGATACAAGACATTAAATCAGTTAATAGTTTGTATTGTCATTAATGTCAACTTGATATCATCTGTAAGGTCATGCCAAAGAGTTTAGAAAATCAATGGAACAGAGGTTATGCTTTCAGCAATGCATAAAAGACATGCATTCACTAAGTGACAGACAACACCGACGGAGTGCACACCACCGGTAAAGAAAGAGAAAAAGTCACAGTGATGCCCGACGAGCAGAAGACAGTGTTTCCCAAAAAAGTAGAATCACAGGATGCCCGACGAGCTGAAAACAATGTTTCCTGACGAGAAAGATCCAATGATGCCCGACAAATGGAGATCCCAAAGCTAACTGAAGTTGCACCGACGAAACTGGCAGTTGTCACTGGTGACAAACTGCAGAATTGACCGACAAAATAGAGAGATTAGAAAATGACAAAATATCTAGCTGGTAGAGCTTAAGGATAGACTTAACTGGTTGTTTTATTTGTTTTATTCAACCATAGTTAAGCAATTGATTTATACAGTTGGCAAGAAGATAACTACGAGATAAATCAGGAGTTAAATCCGTAAATCAATTTGGCTGGATTTTTTTTCATGCCAAGAATCAAGAATCAAGAATTAAGGAATATCATGTCTATATAAGAGACAAGCATAATTCATTTTTGCATGCAATCAGATATACGGGGGAGTGAATTGAAAGAAGATGCTGAAGAGAAACTGGTGAAGGATAAGCTTCATACAGTCCTGATCAATCAAGCTAAGGGAGAGCTAAAGAATTCTGCAGACACCGACGAATAGTGAAGCACATCATCACAGAGTAGAAAGTGTGAAGTACAAAGGAATTTAATTGATACATTGATCAGAGAGGTAATGTATGTAAATAGATCTGAATATTTATAATTCAAAGTTGCATTAGAAATAGGTCATTGTGTTTCAGTTTAACCATTGAAGTATCAAGTCTCTTAACAGAGTAGGACTTAACCGTCTTCTATAATTGAGGTATATCCGAACAAATTACCAAAAAGGTTGATTCATGATAGTAGCATCGGTCTTACCTAAAGCCTATTGACAGTCTAAGGAGGCTGATTCAAGGATGTTAGTAAGATTAGCATAAAGCCTATTGACAGTATAAAGGCTGATTCAAGGATGGTAGCATAGATGCCAGATACTTAGTGACAATCTATGTATAAAAATCCTCTAACAAGGTCGCACTTAATAGTGTGTTTGTAACCTTTAACAGGGTTGGTTCCTAACAAGGCTCACTTTAGAAGAGTGAAAATTTGGGGTACCGGTCCCAGTGGTTTTTCCCTTAACAGGGTTTCCACGTTAAAATCCATGTGTTATGTGTGTATGGTTTATTACTTTATTGTTTCACATTTCACATATGCATTTCTGGATTGATTGGTATACTCTGCATATTTATTGAGTATTGGTAAATAAGTTTTACTACTTATCAGTAATCAAGGAGAATAAGGATAGACAAGGTAAACCAACAGACAGTTATTTATTTCAAGTATTTCAAAGGCATACATCTTGTAGGGACTTAATAATTTGAGCTGTATTAATTGGTGGATTAAAGTTTAAAGGATAAATTTTTGAGGCCACTGATTCACCCCCCCTCTCAATTATTACTAACAGAAATCATCACCTTCTTTGGGCTTTAAAAATGAACACTTGTGCTTGTATGGGTGATTAGCTTAGTTCACATTTCAATCTTTGGGGTTTAATCGATAAACCTTGTGTCTTGAGTCTTTGGTGTGCTTGCAAAATCTATTAGATTAAACACATTTATAATTTTTAGAAAGTCCTGTTTGGGGAATGTTCTTCTTCCTTGGAGGACGACCTTAAACCGGTAATCCTTTTGATTGGTATATAAACAAGACGCAAACCAAAGTTTTGTTTTATATCTAGCCAAGCTTGAGTGAGGTGTGTTGATGATAGTCTGGATAGGGTGAAGTATCCCTAAGTAGCTAGCATGGTCAACTAGGCTCTTAAGTGAGTCACACATGTACAAACTGATTGGATAGATGCCACAGACCCTACTAAAACCTTGTTAAAATAGAGGCCAACCCGATTCACCTTCAAGCTTATTATAGTGCAAGGGGTTGCATAATTTCCCCTGAAGATTCCCAACATATGTGTTTCAGGGTTTGTGTTAGTGAAATAGATCTTCACTAGCACAACAACAATATCTGGCAACGAAAAAAATATAGGTGCCTACGTCATGTACCTTCGTGTCCTAGTAGTGTGACACTTGTTGTGTGAGCTAACAAACATTCAAGCATTGGGCCTATAGCATTGTATTTGACAACAAAATTTTCCTTAGATTAATATGTTTGTCCTTATGTTAAAACCCGTGCTATAATACAAAACACATTGGCCATTGTGCTTGTTCTTTGATCAGTCTCCACAATGCAAAAAAAACATCAAAACTGTCAAAATGAGTCCAACGTGTTAAATTCTAGGGTGTCAACATCAAAACCTATTCTACAAATCAGAAGCCTTGTTCCTAAAAATCAATTTTATCAGACAGTGAAGCCAATTTGAAGTTTTTTAAGATTGTCTCCCCTTTTTCACAATTGCCTGCATTCTACTGCAATTGTCGAAATCTTGCCGTAATTGTCCTATTTATTGCCGCACTTGACTGTTTTAATTTTGCAATCGGTGATAGATTACCGCAATCAACCTATCACTTTACTGCAATTGGTGGAGTTTTTCTGCACTTAACCATAGACTTTAAAACACCTATTTTACCTAAAAACCTTGAAAATACTCCTCATTCTATGTAAAAGATCAGTGTCTATCCCAGAAAAATATGAAGAACATTGTGTGAATATCTAAACTTTAAAGATCATCCATTATTTGAAAGCACAATTATTGTCCAAGCATTGTTAGTTCAAAGGTTTAGACTCAAAATATCTTGATCCTGTTATCTCAAAATCATCATATCTCTATCAGTGACTTTGTCCCAGGTAATAGTCAAGAATCATATCCTTATATCACCAAGTCTTTGAGATCAAGAAAAATCAACATATTTCCTTAGAATTACCCTTGTCCAAACATAACTCAAACTCTCCTATAAAGGTTATCCTTTTCTATTTTCTTTATATCACTTATTTTAGTCACAAATTTTGGACAACACTATGTCTCACACACATTATGGAGGGCCTTACACTAGGTCAAAGGATAAAACTCAACCTGACGAGTCTTATATCAACCAATTTACCCCTTGGGAACAAGAGCAAGAGGATGACCCTTTCAGAAATACCAGCCCTACTCTTTTCATTAATAATCCCCGTAGACAAACTTTGTTCCATGATGTCATAGAGGAGGAGCTCAAAGATAGAGCAAGACGCCTATTCTGCACAAGTTGTTGACATTGTTGTACAGAGGAATCCTAAATTTTTCTTAGCTATGTTGATTAAGAGGGGAATCAAACTCCCTTCTGAATTCAATGTGTCAACCATATGGCCCAAGAACCCTCTCGCAAGTCCCAACACTACTCGACCCTCTCAAACAGAACCTGTGATATCCCAAATATTTCCATCTTTGACAACAACAACATCAACAGAGACTGTGTCCAATCAGACTAGCTCCACAAATCAAGCTAGCATGTCTTCCATGCAAATCATGATAGGCTCCCACCTAAGTGCACCCATGGTCACTAGTGTGCCTCAACCCCCAACCTCATGGCCTTTTCAGTCAAGCTCTCATTCTATGTCCTCAATCCCACCAACAAGGAACAACCCTTTTGCAACTATTCTGCTACTACAGTCAGTCACTGC
This sequence comes from Thuja plicata, assembly GCA_018584345.1. Lineage (NCBI taxonomy): Eukaryota > Viridiplantae > Streptophyta > Pinopsida > Cupressales > Cupressaceae > Thuja > Thuja plicata. Next base: position 1,638,667 of record MU223306.1, read on the forward strand.
TAGCCTTGGGCTTAATACCTTACTCCCAGAGGGATCCATCTCTACGGGTCTGAATTTTAGTCAATGCCCACACAAGGTTATGCCTTTTCTCTTACATGGACTACAACAAACCCAATAACAACAACCTCAACCCCAAAGAAAAACATAACATAATCAATCTTAGGCCAATCACATGCCCCACTATCATAATCACATGTTGGGGAACCAATATCATCCCAAGGACTAGACCACATGTCCCAACTCAAGGGACATAGAGGCGCAACCTCATACCTACTACAACATATAGGTACAATGTCACAAATAATCCTCAATCTCAGATGAACATGCTAATGAAACAAGTATAAAGTCTTCAAAACCAAATGATGGACATGCAGAATCAAGGGAAAACCAAATCCTACATCACAAAGGATTTGTATCCATACCCCTTTGATCATTCTTTATACATGTCTTCATTTCCCACTCACTTCTCAGTACCCAAATTTAACAAATACAAGGGCACTACCAACCCTGTTGAGCATATCTAAGAATTTTTTGCTAGTTGCATCAAGGTCGCACATGAGGAGACATCCTTAATGCAACTATTCCCACAAAGTTTAGCCAGACCAGCAATGGAATGGCTATCACACCTATCTCATGGCAATCTTTCTTGGGGTGAGTTGGCCAAAAAATTCATCACTCACTTCCATCACAACATTGAGCGCAAGGTCAGCATCAAGGACCTCTGCGACATCAAACAAAAAGATGGAGTTTCCTTTGTAAAATTCCTACAAAGATGGAGGAACACTGCCAAAGAAATCATGTATGGAATACTCGAGCAATACCTCATAGTCATGTTCATTGACAATATGATTCTAGACATGTAATTTATAATAGAATTACAGTTATCTCCAAACTTCAAGAAACTCATCGAACGAGGAGTTCACTATGAAAAAACCTGGTCAAACTAGGTATCCTTGCAAATCCCACCCAGACAAACACAAACAAGACTGCAATGGATAAATCTAAGTGGTGGAACAAAAACAAAAATGTCACTAGTGATGGTGTCATTGATGTAAAAATGGTCAACTATGCCCAACCCAAAGTGTCACTGCAAGGAGCACCTACAGCTAACCAACAACCCATGGTGCCCACTCAAAAAACACACAATCATAACCAACCACCCCCTGGACAAGCAACTATTGTGTCAAACAATCAACCAAAGGCACAACGCTCACCACAGTTTCCATTTCAAAAATGAGATTACACACCATTAGGAGAGTCGATAGAATTGACCTTAAGAAAGCTGATACAATCCAACAACATCACTCTCCCTGAAATCAGAGAATACAAACATGGTGCAATCAAACCAAAGTGGTACAATGATAATGGTTTTTTCAAATTTCATTGAGTAAAGGGACACAAAACACCCGACTACTATCGATTGAAAAATGCCATCCAAGATCTGATTGACAAATGGGCCATCGATGTCACCAACAACCAAACAAAAGGCACCACTGATCATACAATATTCAATGAAACATTACATGATCATAATAAAGGGAAATCCTATGGGTCTAGTGGATAGTCAAAATAGGTAAACTATACCTATGCCAATAGTGACAACACTATCAACTGTATAAATCCTTCATATAGCCATGTGGCTACTATTACTATCAGATACCAAGGTGCTAAATATGTTGTTACCATGTGCCATACAAAATTTTTCTTGCAAGGAGTACCTTCCACATCTGCTATACCATTCAACCCTCCTACAAACTTTGATCCATAGACAAGCCTCATGGATCAGCTAAAGTGCACGCCTACCCAAATATCCATGTTTGACCTTTTGCGCATATCTTCACAACATAGGAAATCACTTAAAAAAGTAGATGTCCCAAGGGACATAACCCCTGAGAGATTTCAAACAATGGTAAATGAAATAACATTCAAAAAGTATGCAACCTTCACAAACTATGATGTTATACCACACAAGCCTCTGTACAATGATCACTTTCACTTTCTCATCCAGGTTCACAAACATACAATCCAAAGAGTCCTCGTTGATGGTGGGGCTAGATTAAAAATTTGTAATTTGAAGGTAATGAAGCACTTATGTTACTCTGAATCCAGTATTAATGTCACAAGGATGATCTATCAGGGCCTATGATGAAGAAGAGATATCTTCCAAAGGTATTATCATACTACCAGTCCGGATAGGCCCAGTTGTCAAGAACACTCCCTTCCAAATCCTAGACTTAGAGTTGGGATACAACATGTTACTAGGAAGACCATGGATCCACGAGATGCAATCTATACCATCCACATATCATCAGTGCATCAAGTTCCCATACCAGGGGGCAGAAATCATTAGTAAAGGAGATCCAAACCCGTTCTAATATTGTAATGTTGTCAAAAGTAGTACGAACAACAAAGTTCCTTCAAAATAAGAGGCAAATATCCCTTCCACCTCAAATTCAATTCCCAAGGATGTCACAAGAAGAGCGGGGAAAATATCCATTACTGAAAAAGGATGTGGTTAATATAGCTATGAGGAAGCTTTCAATATCATCAACATGCCTCAAAGCCCAAGGTCATACAACATGCCACAACCAATGATCATGACTGAAACCCCAGAGCTTGTTCTATTTAGGTGTCCACCCACCACCTTTGTCAAGTGGGGAGACATCGCGGAAGAGAACCGTTTTGATCCGGATATTAACACATGGTTGTATCAAGACCCAAAAGACACACTTCAAGCACCCATACCTGTGTCAACATATGGAGCTGGTTATACAATGCTGCAAAGGTTTGGGTATGATGGTATGAATGGTCTGGGGGAAAGACAATAAGGTCTAATGGAACTATCTTTACTGCTAACCCAAAGAAATAAGAGAGGGTTAGGCTAAGGGAAAAATAAAACCAGTCCTACCACTTGAGACATACCCATTAATCAAGAATAAGAAGCAGATTTACACCGGGGGAAAACCTGGAACATGCTTTGATCAACAATATACTCCAAAAATTATTTCCATTTGAAGTGGGAACCTCTTACTCTCGATTAACCCTTAACCAAGAGATCCAAGATAACAAGGAAAGTGAGACATCTGATGAGCATTCTAGTAAAACTAATTCCCATGAGTATGAGTGAATATCCATCCATAACTCTGAACCCTCAATCCTAGACTATTTCCCTTGGTAAGTCAACATTATACACCTTGAGGACATGTTCGACCAATTAACCATAGAGGACCAACCATGCATCGATAAACATATTGATACCAATTCCCTAGGTGGTGCATCCACATCACATTCCCATTTTGTCAGAACCATCACCATTCTCCCATTCAATCAAATAGAGTCATCCCACCATGAGGACACATGTCTAGTACATCCAGAACTGATAGAATGGGATCAACAAGGCCAACCTGATATATATCTCTTTGAAAATGATGAGGCTATCATAGACTTCATGGGACTCAGAGAGGGAATGCCATCAGGGGACCACAAGATAGGCTTCTCTATTGACATGGATAAATCAATATATTTTGGGGAGGAATCTCCTCTTTCTAGTAAAAAAGAAAAAAAAAAAAAAAAAAAGAATCACCAGTAAGTGAAAACTGCAAGGCACTTTTTGACACAAAAAATGACAAAAAGACAAAACAAGACATATCTTCTAGTGAAAACCTCACTGAGGTGCTAGAGGATGGAAAGAAGGACCTCCTCCCCTTGACAGAGGAAAAGTCAGCATTGCTAGTGGAAGAAACAAAAGACGTAAACCTAGGCAATGAAAAAAATCCAAAGAATATCTACCTGGAAAAATCACTCACTCTAGAGGAACGAGAGAAATTAATTAGCTTCTTCAAAGAAAGGAAAATAAACTTTGCATGGTCCTACTCAGACATGCTAGGCCTAGATCCATATTTTGTGTTCCATCATTTTCCATTGTTACCGAATGCTAAATCTATCAAATAGAAGCTGAGAAAGATGCACCCACATATTGCATTACTAGTCAAAGAAGCATTCAAGAAACTCCTAGATGCTAGATTTATACTACCAATCCCATACACAGACTGTATATCTAATCTAGAACTAGTAACCAAGCATATTGGTCAAATCTGAATTTACACAGATTTTAGAGATCAAAACAAAGCGTGTCCCAAGGATGACTTTCCCTTACCAGACATTGACATGATAGTAGATCTCATAGCAGGACATCAAATTCTATCACTCATGGATGGATTTTCAGGATATAATTAGATAAGGATTGCACTGGAAGACCAACAAAAAATGGCTTTGACATGTGCATGGGGCACTTACTGTTGGAATTTCATTCCATTTGGTCTAAAATATGCAGGAGAAACATATCAAAGGGCCATGACAACCATCTTCCATGATCTCATTCAAAAAACAATGGAAGACTATGTTGATGACATACTTGCCAAGTCAATCCTTAGAAAAGATCATCTACAGGTGTTGGGACCCATATTTGACAAAATGCAAGAATACAAGGTCTAGTTAAATCCAAAAAAGTGTGCATTTGGGGTCACCATAGGGAAGATATTTGGATTCATTATGTCACATTGAGGCATAGAGGTAGACCCAAAGAAAGTCAAAGTGATACTGGACATTTTACCACTGACTAATCTAAGGCAACTAAGGGGTTTACAAGGCAGGCTTCAATCCATCAGGATCTCCATAGCCCAATTAGCAGATAAATGCCATCCATTCCAACATCTACTACACATGGATGTGACATTTATATGGATAGAATAATGTGAACAAGCGTTCCAAATATTCAAGGACTATCTTCTAAAGTCTCCCATATTGGTGCCACCCGTCCAAGGTAGGCCATTAATTCTATACATCTCGACAAGTGAGCCAAGGAAAAGAGTGAGCAGAGGAACCTATACAGGATCATCAACCTATCATATCTAACTTTCCAAATGAGTCTATTATTACACTACAACCAGAAATAGAGATATGAAAACTATACTTTGCACGAACCACACTATAGGAGCAGGGATAGTACTCATTACTCCAAACAATGATTCGATCCCTAAATATTTCAGACTCAACTTTCCATGCACAAACAATGTCACCGAGTACAAAGCTCTAGTTATTGGAGTAAAGACAACAATACAATGGATAATCAAGAACCTCAAGGTCTATGGAGATTCACAGTTGGTCATTAGCCAAGTAAACAATGACTATATGACAAAAGATGAGAATCTAATCCCATAGAGAGAAGATGGATAGGTTGCGTGCTAAGTTCTATTTATTTATGAACAAGTACCAAGAGTTCAAAACAAAGTAGCAGATGCGATGGCTACCATAGCCTCCTTGATCGATATGCCATGTAACAAAACCAAATTCCAATTTCTGGTAGAGCAAAGCATGATACCAGCACATCAAGAACCAATCAAAGAATCAACGTGTGTCCTTGTTGGTCCTGAAACCTTATGGTACCATGACGTGTACAATTACCTCCAAAGTAGTGTCTTACCTCCTGAATTTTCTAGGAACCAAAAGAAGTCCCTCATCCGCCAAGCCTCTAGGTACACCCTTCTTGCTAATAATCTATACAGAAGAAGTCTAGATGGAACACTTTTACGATGTCTCACTTCCATAGAATCCCAGAGAGCCTTGTACGAGGTACATGAAGGAATTTGTGGCACCCACGTAGGTGGAAATAAATTAGCTAATAAGATCATCGAAATAGGATACTACTATCCCATAATAGAGACTGATTCTATTAAGTATGTACAAAGGTGTAGACAATGTTAGATTCATGGAGACCTCATGCATGCACCAACCCAAGAACTCAATCGCATTACTTCACCATGGCAATTTTCTATGTGGGGATTTGACCTAGTGGGTAAGATTACACCAACCTTGTCTAATGGACATAAGTACATCATTGCAACAACATAGTACTTCACTAAATGGGTGGAAGCCATTCCTCTCAGATACATCACTATAAAGAAGATCTCCATGTTCATACTCAACAACATCATCTGTCGGTATGGAATTCCTTAAACCATCCCAACAAATCATGGTACACCCTTCCAAAATCAAGATGTATAAGATCTTTGTGAATAGTTCCAAATCAAAAAACATTTCTCTTCCTTCTACTATCCACAAGGGAATGGTCAAGCTGAAGCAACAAACAAAACTATATTGAATATTTTGAATAAAATAGTCAATGAATCAGGGTGAGACCGACATTTTCAGCTTATTCCAACACTATGGGCATACAGAAATAGCATGAGAATACCTACATGAGCCACTCCTTTCTCACTGGTATATGGATCAGAGGTGGTCTTACCCCTCAAAGTGGAAATCCCATCTCTGATAATATCATTGAAGAGCCTCATTTCAGATGAAGACTATAGAGTAGCAAGGCTTAGTGAACTAGAACTATTAGAAGAAAGAAGACAAAATGCTCTCAACCACTTACAAGGCTATCAAAATCACCTTAGAAGGAACTATCACAAGAAGGTGAGGCCACAAACCTTTGAGGTAGGAGACGTCATCCTTATGGAGAATCAAAAGAACCAAGCAAAGAGAGTGAAGCCTGTAAATTTTGAGCCTAACTGGCTAGGACCTTATGTCATTGTCAAATCTTGCAATTGTTGGGCATACATCCTGACAACACCAAAAGGAGATCAAATCCCAGGATACATCAACATCATGCACCTCAAGAGGTTCTACACTTGAGTAATCAAGGATAAGACATTTATCTACATTTCCAGAAAATACCAAAAAATAAAAAAATATAAAAGGTTACCTTGGTGAAAACCTGGCAAATAGGCACCTTGGCAACAACAAAAAACAAAACAAAACAAAAAAGTAAAGAGAAATAGAATCACTCTCTCAGTGAAAACCTGGAAAATAGGTGCTATTGGGTAGGTACCTTGGTGAAAACCTGGCAAATAGGCGCCAAGTGTTCAAATCCAGCTTTACCATCAATGACAAAAATCAAAGCTTGAGCACTTCGCATGCAAAACTGGCTACCCAAGCTATTTTAAGAAGCACAATCCCCTTTGAACACCAACACTTATCCATGGTTTTTGCTAGTCCACCAGACTAGGGGAAATCTAAAAGTCCTAAAAAAAATTCCTAAAAATCTAAAAACTCATCATAAAATCCTAAAAAGATCAAAATGTCCTGAGAAAATCAATCTTCATAAAAACAATCAAAAAATTGCAAAATATCAAAGCAATAAAACCAGCTCGGTTATTAACAATGCGAAGGGTGATCAAGCCAATCAATCAATGTAAAAATCATGCTCTTTGCAAATTAGCACTAGGCCCATATGACACAAATTTATCAGTTATCCAATCTATTAGCAAGCAAACTAGCGACCAATCCAATCAATCAATGTCAAAATCATGAGCTTTGCAAATTAACACTGGGCCCATATGACACATGTTTATTAGTTATCCAATATTTTAGCAAGAAAACTGGTGACCAAGCCAATCAATCAATGTCAAAATCACAAGCTTTGCAAATCAACACTGGGCCCATATGACATATCTTTATCAGTTATCCAATTGTATGCAAAATAGATGTCTAACTACTCTAAATGAAATATTAACTAATCTAACTAATAAATCAATCTAAATGCAAACACAATGAAGATTACAAGTTTAAATGAAGAAAAACAATAAAGTTACCTTCACCTACCCATTGCAGCTTGTCTCCATTTCCCTCCTAGCTTTGATTTCTTGAATGTATGTTGAGCTCTCAGATTTCTAAATGAAGATCTTTTTTCCAAGATGTCACCAAAGTGTGGAGATTGTATGAATGAATTCAAAATGGTCTAAAACCTTGATTATGCAAATGGATGATGGAATGCTTGTGAAAATCCCTTGATTGCTTGAATGCTTGGATGCTTGGATGCTTGATTTCTTGAATGCTTGGATGCTAGAATGCTTGATCACTTGAATGCTTGATTACCTATTATATCACAAAAGGGGAATGAGGCTCCTTTTATAGGATTTTGGAGGACATAAGCCTAGGTGGCATGATCCTAGGGTAGAGATTGAAAGGTGGAAGATCCTAGGGTTACTATTGACTTGGTTGAAGGGGTTGAGAGAAAGGGGGATATAGTTGGAATGTGAGAGGAAGAATAGGGAGGATGTTCCTCCTACAT
>MU223306.1:1646850-1658838 GCA_018584345.1 Thuja plicata
ATGTGAGAGGAAGAATAGGGAGGATGTTCCTCCTACATTGACATAGAGGAGAAGAAGATGGAAGGGAAAGACACATGTCAAGTGTCTCACAAAGACCATGGAGAGGAAAGAGGAAGGAATTATTCCTTATGAAGACTCTTGGTACAAGTGTCCCATGAGTCATTTAGACTCTTAGAGATGGCTTGAGAAGCTCCTTAGGAATAGGGATTGCTTCTTGACTTGGTGTAGGGGAAGACATGTGGTCACGAGAACAAGTCTTATAAGGCCACATAGCCCTTAAGAATATGACATGTGTGGGTGAGGATAATGATTAATTATTAATTAATAATAATTAATTATTTTAGCCAAGGTGATGTGTAAGGTGACTAGGTTCATGAGGTGGACTAGGGGACTTAGTCATATTTAGTGATTGTGTATTTAATTAAATCACTTTTAATAGGACTAATTTAGAAGACCTAGGATAAGAAGAATAGACTATACTGAATTTACCTAATAAATTGAATAATTTATTAAATAAATAGAAGAAATAAAAATTAATTAAATAATAAATATTTAATCAATTCATCAAGTCAATATTAATTAAATAATAAATATTTAATTAATTGATTAATCAATGAAGCCATTTTTTAGTGTATACACCAATCTATCAGCAAGAAAAATGGCAACCAAGCCAATTAATCAATGTCAAAACCATGAGCTTTGCGAATCAACAATGGGCTCATATGACATAGCTTGATCAGATATCCAAACAATCAAACTTGAATCAATGAATTAATCAAATCAATCATCTACACAGTGATGGATACACTCAAAACCAGACAGATCAGTCTTATATGAGTCATCTCTTACTGAAACCAGACACAATCAAGCCAATCAAGAGAATCAAGATGAATCAAGGAACAAACAAGTGTTGACTAGGATAGTCAATTGGTCAGATGTTAGTCTATATTTCATGGTTATGTTCTTACACTACTCCAGGATCCACCACATGAGGAGCGTAGCTATGATAGATCATGACTTATTTAATTTGATTACTATTTATGGAATGTTTCATTTCAATTCTTGGGAATTGATGATTTAGGATAAATGTGGTAGGCACTGTCACTTATCTAGCAGCCATGCAATTCCACAATCTGAGCTTAACCCTGGGAAAGAAGTGGACAAACCTTTTCTGTTATCTACTTGTTTGTTACCAATAGAATCCTAGCAGTATCCAGATGGTATGAGATCTAGGTGCATTAAATTTATATATTGGTTTTAAATTTCTTTTCAAAATCAATAGATTCATAGCGGTATCTAGATGGTCTGAGATCTGGGTGCATTGGATTTCTATCTTGGTTTTTTAACTTTCTTTTCAAAATCAAGAGATCATAGCGGTATCCAGATGGTCTGATATCTGGGTGCATTGGATTTCTATCTTGTTTTTTTTTTCTTTTTTTTTTGGATTGTTCAGAGAGCATAGCGGTATCTAGATGGTCAATATATAGGTGCATTTAGTTCTCTTTCTTTTCAAATCAGAGATCATAGTGGTATCCAGATGGTCAATATCTGGGTGCATTTGGATCTCTTTCTTTTCAAATCAGGGAACATAGCGATATCCAAATGGTCAATATCTGGGTGCACTAAGTTTTCTTTCTATTGAATCTTTCTACTCCTTCCAATTATCAAGAGATCATAGCGGTATCCAGATGAGAAATATCTGGGGGCATTTGATGCTCTTCAATTTACATAATAAGGTGCAATGATGAAAAAAATTGGAAACGCGACAACAACTTGGGTCATCCATCCTTTCTATCAGTTCATATTTATAAATCGTCACCCATCCTGTCTATCAATCCATATCCATCAATCAGTCCTAGGAAAATTTTTCCACTAACTTACTTGTAACTAACACATGCATTACTCAGATATTTGTGCATAGTAGATTACATTTATCCATTTTTGTGCATTAGAAAAACAAAAGAAAATACAACATCTGCATACATAGTAATCATAATCAAATTCATCCATAAAACATCTCATATGAACATACATTTCTTAAACACTATCCCGCATACACATGTCAGTATCATAGGAAAGTAAATCATACATCTAAGAGTCTGCATTATTGAATCACTTTGCATAAACATTTCACCATATAAGCATCATCATGTAGAACCATATATATAGAAAGTAAACCAATGTACATCATATAGACTCAATAGTTGCATTTCATATAAATCTCAAGTATCTGAGTACAATGAACGGTCACAAGTCAGAACAAAAGAGGGTGATCGATACAAATGTCATAAATATCAGTATGTCAAGATACAATAATTGGTACAACATCAGATAAATTAGTGGTACATCACTATAAAAATGGTACAGTATGATATAAAAGCAAAATCATTAGAGTCAACAAGAACTACTACCACCCTCGCCGCTAGGTGCATAGGGGTGGGTGGGGTGTCATATCAGGTGCAGTCATCTGTTGAGGACCAGGAGCTCCAATACCACTACTCTAAGACCTCTGAGCCCTGCTAGATCTCTGAGAAGCCTTATAACTAGGTACATGTTGAGCTAGAGGAACAACACCCTCATAATGGATATGCCAATAGTCTATCTCTCTCTGGGCCTCATGCCCAGTTCTCCAAAACTAATCAAGAACATCCTGATGAGACACATCCTGTACACCATCAATGAAATATCTGATCTCTAAACAAGCCTACACTCTCTATCCTCTCTATCAGTAGCCTTGGCCTTTGTTGTCATGACCCTACTCTCCAAAGCAGTAGCATGTGCATCAGAAGAAGCCAACCTATCCTGCAAATCAGATATCTGATGTGTTAATATCTCAACCTCTAATGGATCAATGTCACCCATAGCTACATCCATATCCCCCTCCTCACCCCTATCTCCCAAAACCTCATCTCCCCTACCATGAACAACCCATGAGTCCTCATTGCCGCTAGTATTTATTCCAGTACTGCTGCTCCCAGTAGAAGATCTAGAATATGACTCCTCAAGATCTACATCCTCAATCTCTACATCCTTCGCCACTACCCTCTCCTCCAACCTCTCTCCCAACATAGAAGCAGTGCAAGGACACACTCTCCAAGCCAACTGAGGTGCCTCCTCATCTATAGCCTCATCTAAAATGACAGATAACCCAACTCGCCTGTTGATACCATGACTACCCTTGGTCCTCACCCTCCCACAAGTACCACCAGGCCCAAGATCATCTCTATCATCCCCCTCATCTCTCCCCCATCCTCCATCTTAGCCTCCATCTCTCCCCCATCCTCCATCTCAGATACCACCCTACCTCCAATCCTCCCACCATCTCTCCCTCCATCCCTACCTCCATCCCTACCACCATCCCTACCTCACACTATCCCTCCTCTTCATCTTTACCGAGGCCTCCTCATAATGGTACCAACAACAGGGCGAGACACATCTATCAAAGAAACATGTCAAGACTATTGCCACCATGCATCATACTGTAGAGTAGTGCCTGCAAAGAAAACAAGTTCACACATCAGTACCATATGGATGATAAGCATAAATGACTAATCAAAAGATATATATATCTAAGAAAGTAGGAAAAGAGAGATAACATCAAGCAGGGGAAAATCAAAACATATACCCGCATCCATAGTGGTTGATCACCACGTCCAAGTGACAGGAAGCAAGCCAATGAACTTCATCATGGAAACATCCAAAGTGATAACAACACCCCATAGAGTGATATCCATTAAGCAAAGAGAAAAATAGGCATAAGAATCAGAGACATCCTGCCTCTCGCCAAACTGTCGCAACACCCTGTCGGTGTTGTGAAAATCTATCATATGAATATGGCGACTAACGTGCCCAATCAAAAATCTCCTTTGTCAAAAAAAGGGAAGGTGTGCATCCTCCCCATCCCAAATAGGACAATCCCTATAAGGTCTCTAGATGAAGTACGAAATCATATCCAGCTGCTGCCGCCAGTACATCAGGTGTCCCATATGAGACTTAACAATGGCACCATCATACATGAACACATAAGGTCTCCCCAGAGGAAGATCATGGGTGCCTATGGGCCTACACACCGCACTATTCTCCCATTGAAGACATATTTTTTCCATTAGTATGCAAAGGAAAATAACTTTGAAATCATCAGTAACACCAACACTGAAAGACAGGTTTAGTGCAACCCGACAGACAAGTTCAAGGAAACCCGACGACATAGTGCAACCTAAAAATGTTACAAAAGGAAACCGATAGAGTAACCCGAAAGTGCAACTTGATAGAGGAACCCGACTAGTAGATTACTGTGCAATCCAAAATAACAGATGAAAAAGGAACCTGATAGACTACATAGCAACCCGAGCACTAGTCTACCGAGAGACAGTTAGAATTCTGAGAAATGTGGATCTAACTTCCATGTCACATAAAACACTTGTGTTTTATATTTAGCTTTAAATCCATTTCTTGAGGGACAAGCAATGTAATTGTGATTTTTTTAATCAGTCTAACTAATTCAAAACATGCAAACTAGGAGATCAAGGTCAAGTTTTAAACCTTCGATCATAGAGTTATCATTGTAATATGTGAAACTCATTTTAGGTCAAACTCATTGCATAAATAGATATGTAATCTATCAGAACACATGTGTGTGATGATGATTGTAGCCGAGGAGCACATTTATGGATCAGAATGAGAGTTTTATGTAGAAGAACAACAAAAGGTGAAACAGGTTATCAAGAACTAGATTCAAGGCTACCGAGCAGAACAAAGGTATTGATCAATCACTATAGGTGATAAATATACATGTAATCTTTATTAGATCTGTAATAAAAAAATTCTAGATTGCATATAATCAGGTCAATAAATATTTTTGACTACATTCTAACAAGTGTAGCAAATAGAAGAAATCCTTGAGAAAGGTGGATTTAACAATCCTTTGTAAATCTCTTAACCGAGTGCACACTAAATAGTGTTTCTAAAGCTCTTAACAGAGTAGACCTTAACCAGTCTCGAAATGATGCTCCTAACAGGGTATATAATCAGAAATGATCAAAATTCTAAGCCTTAATCGACCCCTTCCAATCTGCAGATAGTGAAGCTTTGTGGGTTTCATCCCCACTATGGTTTTTACCTTCTAACAGGGGTTTTCTACGTTACCAATTCTTGTGTTATGTGTCAATACATTTCATGAATGTTTCTATGAATATTTACATGCTAATTGAGTTTATGATTTGATATAACATGCAAAAAGATAGAGTAGCATATATAGTTGGTAATACAATTGATTACTAAAAGGATTAAGGTTAAGTGATAAAAGTTTTAAGGGTACTGAATAAACTGTCCCCTCTTAGTACACACCATTCCATTATTTCCAACAAATGGTATCGGAGCTAGATCTCTTATTTGGAAAATTTTAAAGACTGAAGAGAAAATATCATACAATGGAAAGGTACAAGCTAGACAAGAGTATTGAAAATTAGAAGTTAGAGATATAGATATTCTATGAGCAATACAAAGAAGCTAGAATCAAGATGAGACAACTACTGGATGAAAGAAAGGTTATGGAATCTTGCTGTAATGAACCAAACTATCATGAAGAAGAGATACCTGATTTATTTGAGTCTTCAGGATCTATATCTAGCAACACATCAGACACATATGAAGGAAGCATTACAAGCCTAAATGAAATCAACCAACATCTGACTGGAAAAGTAAAATCACTGCAAATCAGTCAAGAGACATAGATGGTAAGAATGATTGAGGTTAATAATAATGCTAGACAAGCTGAGCAAGAAAGAACACTAGCTATTGATGACAGGAGGAAGATCACTAAAAAAGATACAAGAGAAAGAGTCAGAAATACAAAGACTTAGTGAACATCATCATGAGATCACCAATCTGATTATTCTTATGAGTTAGGAGGAAAACCAAATGAACATAGAAATAAATGGAAAGATGGAAGCTATTAGTGAGCTAAGAGAAGAAAATGAAAGACTAAAGCATGAAGTAAGAATTTAGCAACAACACAATGACATGATCAAGACAGATGAAGAAAGCACCAAAAGGATGGACGATTTTCTGGATGGACAAAGAAGAGTCAACAACAATACCAGATTAGGGTATACTAAGAATGGAGAATCACCATACCAAGATGATCCAAAGAATGTCTACACAAATCCAAGAACAAGAAAGAAATCATGCAATCAATGTGGAAAACCAGGCCACACATCAAATGTTTGCAGGAGCAAAATGAAAGGTATTCCTAAATCCACATCTTCATTCATAGGAAATTGTTATAAATGTAACAAGAAAGGACATAAAGCATATGAATGTAAATCTAAGGTGAAACAACCAAAGAAGGAAACCTACATGGAAAAATACTGTACTACTTGCAAAATGCACGGGCACACATCTCTTGAATGCAGGAAGAAGAAAAAGCAAGCATGGAAGCCTAAAGAAAATGAAAATGCTTATCAACTGAAAAGAGTCGGTAACTCATATGTTTGGGATTACAAGACATGGAGAAACTACACAATGTGTGGTAGATATAGACACATTGCTGCAAATTGCATGAGAAAATGGATGAGAAAGTCTAGGAGCTGGACTAACCCCGTAATGGCATGCTTACACTGTCATAAATTTGGTAATCTAAGAAAGGACTGCAGAGACTAAGTGACAGAGACCAACACTTTTTCCAATGGAAATACCATTGAAGACATCAGGAAGATGAGAAACAAAATGTGGAGGAAAGCTAAAAACACTAATGATGCTGGACCAAGCAACATAATTTGTGACACCTTATCCAATGGATCTGGTGACATCACTACCCTTACCTAAGATGAACAAGTAAGTATGGAACTGCACTATACCAAGTTATACTTTACATCAGTTCCATTGAACATAGTTAAAATGCAAAATCAGCATGATTAAATATGCACTATGGTATTACTTGTTATGATTCAGTGAATTCAATCTCATCGGTTAATGCATACCGAAAAGCATTGGTTAACATACAAAAGCTAAGTTGTCAAAGCATACCGATAATCGTTGGTGTACATATGAAAACCAAGTTAATCAATGTAGCCCGAGACTCATCGGTAATCATGCAAAATGAATTGAAGACTTCGCCACCTCCCAAGCACCGTTGGTAAACCTGTGAAAGGTCAAGTAAGTTATCACTTACCCCGAGCTGAAAGTTTGTGTGTAACCTGAGAAACTCCATCTTTGACACCTGACAAGTGGGTAGAACATTAATTTCCCCACTTAAGGCATCATCTATAAATAGAGCGATGGATGAGCTCATTATTCACAAAGCGATTAAGAAATGGAGCAGAGAAGAGTAGAGAAAAAATAGAGCGACCAGATTGTAGAGCACTCCAAGAAAATTCATGGTATTCAGATTCAAAACAACAATAGCTACAGAAGGTTAAAGTAAGTAATAAGAATCACCAAGCTCATTTTTCTTATTTTACGGGAAAAGCCCTAAATTTGCGAAATCATGGAAACCACTTCCTGTGCAACCAAGATCAAGAATGATAAAGAAAAGAAGGTTAATCTGATCAAGAACCCCACTTGTGAAGAACCTAAGTATAACATCTATCTAGAGGTTGCTTCGCAACCCGATGATGCTAGTGTGTTCTCCGACATTCCACCTAGGTTTTTACTGATTGAAGACATCCATTCCTACATACATTGCAAGATCACTGAGATAGGAGATCTTGAAGTTGATCAAGCTTATAAGAAGCTTTGTATAGGTGAAACCATCAAGGAGGAACACAAACACATTGAGGTCAAAGGGCTGACATGTGCCCTAATATTCCTAAGGTAGTTTAAGACTGAATGGATTTAGATAGTGTTGAGTAGAGTGTATGACCAAAAAATGTAGCTGGATGAGCCAAACAAAATCACCAAAGATGTGATACATGCTGTGACCGGTTATCCCATAACTCACAAGGCCATGGCACTCAAACACCCTTCTTGTCTTGAAATAGAGAAGATGACAGGTGTAGTATGGGATAACAGAGGATTGAAGGTTAACACCATCACCGATCCAGAACTAAAGTTTGGTGCATGTGTACTAGGATATAAGATATACCAATCCAACAGGTTAAACAACATAACATGTAGAGCAGTTGATACTCCTTATAATATTGTAAAGAAAGGTCTACAATTGGATCTATCTGAGCTTCTACTAAAGCAATTAGATGAAAACATGGGGACAATCGGGTCTACAAAGTCCAATTCATGTAAGTTTGGATCACTTTTAATGTGTACATTTTTCTACTTTTAGAAATTATTTCCATCTATAGGTAATGTCAACTGCTATACCACCCGACCAGTGACCATATAAATCAGGGAATTCATAAAGTCACTAGGTGACAACTTTGTATCATTTATGGATGAATACTTTACTGGATTTAAGGAAAGAATACATAAAAGAATGAGGATACCAGAACAACTAGTAGAAAAGTATAAGACTGATATTTTCTTTATGGTGGACATTGACAACACCTTTATCAAACTAGCTATACTAAGGACAACATGGTGAGCACCACTTGACTATGAATTCAACATAGATCAAGCCACCAATGCTATTGAAGCATTGATAAATGAACCAGTGGACAAGTCAAAACCTAGATTTGGAACCTATGAGGAAGCCAAGGAAAGAATAAAAATAGGCTTAGTTGTGAAGAAAATTGATAGAAAGAAATAGAAAATGGTAAAGACACTGAAGAAAAAGTTGTCGGTAAATGATGAAGAGTCTGAACAAAAGGATGACACCGAGGGACAGCCACCCATCGATGAAGAAAAATAATTGAGTGACTCCAGATCTACAAAGTCTGATGCACCACCACCACCACCAGCAAAGAACCAAGAACTAATGTTGCATCAAGGACTAGAAGTTATACAAATAAAGACACAAGTGCATCACTGGTAAAGGAAGGACAAGTGAGGACTTACAAGAGAAAGCCTCAAACTAGGAAACAAGAACCATCAAAAAGAAGAAAGTTCATTAGAACTAAGGAAGACATAGATGAAACTGAAAAAGATGAACAACTAGTTAAGAATAAGTTCCCTACCACAATTGATGAGGTATGTTCATCAATAATCAAGGTATGTTCAATAACAGACCCTAAGATTAGGAAATGGCTAACACTGGATCCTGAGGATCAGAATAAGTTATAAGAGGCAATCATCACAACAATGTGTGTATTCAAATATGTACCAATACAGTTTGAAGGTAAAATACCTAAAGAACTTCTAGATAGAATTTCAGCAAGGTGGACATTTGCATTACATTCTAAAAAACAAGTAAGGGAAAAAGCCCTAGTTTCTGTTATGCCACCCGAATCTAAGATGGAAGAGATTGAAGAAATTATGAAGTTACATTCCAAAAGGTTCTCACCAAAATTAAGAGCCTACAGAGTGCGATAGGGAAAACTTATTGATCTTGACAAAGAAAGTGAGGATGAATGGAGAAAAATACTCAAGGTACCCAAAAAGGACACAAGCCCCAAGCGTGTATTGGAACTCACCGACAAGCCTCACAATGAAGAAGATTAGGCTAAACTAAGCTCAGAATTCCTTATTATAAATGATGGTGAGGATGTTAATGAATAAACATTGAAAACCAAAGCTAACAAGGATATGGATACTGCAGATGAAACATTCCCCGATAATAGTATCATTGATATCATAGAAGATGATCCTGCAGATAAGGGAAAGAAAGATGAAGATGTCATTGTTGCCCCAAACCAAACTGAGGAACAAGATGCAACAATAGATGATTCTCAAGTAGATACACTGGGACAAATAGCACTATTGATACAAGCTATCAATATTATCTCAGAGAAGGATAAATCACCTGACAAGGATGCAAGCATACCCGAGGATAAGGGTGCAGAGGAACCAAAAAACACATCTGATGAGCAGAATAAAGATGGAGGGAAAAATGAAACATGAGGAGAACAAAAAGACAAAGGTGAATAAGAAAAGAAAGGTGATACCACTCCTAAGGATACTGAAAGAGATGCTACAGATAAGGCTAAGGTTGATGTGGAGACATCTACTCCCAATCGATAAGTAGACACTGAGAAAAAAGATATAGGTACACATACTCCAAAGCCTTCACCAAGCACATTAGAATAAGAAAATGAATTTGCTATGGTACTGCATACAGGTCCCTCCACAACTCTCTCCAAGAAGAAGAAGAATAATAATTTAGTTACACTGGAAGATATAATTGAGATACCAGCCTGTGATCCGAGGACATTGGATCTAGAGGCACTTACAAACTATGTAGAACTTTGTCAAAGTAAAGCTATCCAGGATAAGCTTAAAAAGGAAACAAAGGACACACAAGTACTTGAAACAACAAGGGATATACTTCAACAAATATTACCAAATATAGAAATTTATCAAAATGCTTCAATCATTGATCAACTAGCCATTCTTATTGATGCAATCCTAACACAGGATGTGGATGCAGAAAAGACAATTGAAGAATGAGGAGAGAAAAATTATCAACATAAATTGACTGAGAAAATCAGCCAAGAAGTGGCAGAGAGAAAGGTAAAGCTGTCTGAACAAGTAAGTGAGTTAGAACCTATCATTTCAGAAGCAACCGCCTTACTTCAAAAGTTAAGCACATTAGAGAAACTCACTAAGGAGAATAGTGAAAATATTGCAAAAATAGATGGAGTTCTTACTTCTAGTGTTCAAAGTCTCTCAACAACTGACAATGCAATACAATTTCATTATGCAAAGGTAAAGGAAGCAAAGAAGTTGAGACTTCAAGTTCAAAAGGCATAATAAAAGTTTAGAGATGAGGTTGTTAGTAATAACTGAGAGGGGGGGTGAATCAGTGGCCTCAAAAATTTATCCAATTTAATCCACCAATCAATACTTCTCCAATTATTAAGTCCCTATAAGATGCATGCCTTTGAAATACTTGAAACAAATAACTGTCTGTCGGTTTACCTTGTCTATCCTTATTCTCCAGTAAATATGCAGAGTATACCAATCAATCCATAAATGCATATGTAGAATGTAAAACAATAAAGTAATGAAACATACACATATAAAACAAGGATTTTAACGTGGAAACCCTGTTAAGGGAAAAACCACTGGGACCGGTACCCCAAATTTTCACTCTTCTAAAGTGAGCCTTGTTAGGAGCCTACCCTGTTAAAGGTTACAAATACATAGTTAAGTGTGACCTTGTTAGAGGATTTTTATACATAGGTTGTCACTTAGTATTTGGAATCTATGCTACCATCCTTGAATCAGTCTCATGACTGTCAATAGGCTTTATGCTAATCTTACTACCATCCTTGAATCAACCTCCTTCTTAGACTGTCAATAGGCTTTAGGTAAGACCGATGCTACTATCATGAGTCAACCTTCTGGTAATTTGTTAGGATATACCTCAATTAAAAAAGACTGTTAAGTCCTGCTTTGTTAAGAGACTTAATGCTTCAATGGTTAAACTGAAATAAAATGACCTATTTCTAATCTAACTGAATTGCAAATTTTCAGATCTATTTACTTACAATATCTTTTTGATCAATGTATCAATTTAATTCCTTTGTACTTAACTCTTTCTGCTCTGTGATGCTGTGCTTTTCTGTTCGTCAGTGTCTGCAAAATTCTTTAGGTCTCCCTTAGCTTGATTGATCAGGACTGCATGAAGTTTATCCTTCATCAGTTTCTCTTCAGCATCTTCTATCAGTTCACTCCCCCGTGTATCTGATTGATATTGGAAGTGAATTATGCTTGTCTCTTATATAGACATGATATTCCTTAATTCTTGGTTCTTGATTCTTGGCATGAAAAACAATCCAGCCAAATTGATTTACAACTTTAACTCCTATTTTATCTTGTAGTTATCTTCTTGCCAACTGTACAAATCACTTACTTAACTATGGTTGAATAAAACAAATCAAACAACCAGTTAAGTCTATCCTTTAGCTCTGCCAGCTAGATATTTTGTCATTTTCT
>MU223306.1:1672825-1689570 GCA_018584345.1 Thuja plicata
AAAAGAGAAAATCAAAACAAGTAGTAATAGGGTGCAATTTACTTGTTTTTGGCTCAATCTGATGTTATGATGGAGTCTTGTTGGTTTCTTGTTCATTCTATGATTTATATGTGCTAATCCACTAATGCTTTATGTTTGAGCTTTCTCCCAACAGATAGAATATTTCACTGTACACATTCTGGCATGCCTGGTGGGACCCACGTCCCTACAAACATTCTAAATTCTTGTCTTTTTTTTTCCAAAATTTTCCAGATACCTGGATCAGTGTTTGCATTTTACACAGAGGCATTTGCGCAAACACTGTTTCTCTTTACATTGTTGTTCGACGTCTGCACTGAACCGATGTTTGCGAGCTACACCAGCATCTCCGCTTGGCATTGTTAATTTGAGGTTTTTCCAAACATAAGTTGTTATTTATCAATATTTTTGTCTTTCCCACTGCTTTTTAGTATTCAAGATTTCTATTTTTTAGCAGAGATCAATCTAACAAGCAGTTATAATGCCAAAATTTTACTAAGGGAACAAATCTTGATAAAATATTAAAGAACACTAGCTTTTAATCATTTGGATAATCTCAAATAGATAAGTTTGATCAAATTAAAGACTAAGAAAGAAGGAAAAGTAACTTTGTTTATTGTTTTTGGCTGTGTTTTGTGAACTTGTAGGTACAATAGCGTCTGCAAAAATGCAGTTTCTGGTTTCGGCATTTTTGAAAACACTGGTTTAGAACTTTCATCAATCGACGTCTCTGTTTCATAAACTGACATCTCTGACTAGTATAGAAGTTTTATGCTTTCTATGTTTTCTGGGTTATTTTTCCTGTATTCTATCAATTTTGAAGAAAAATATAGAACCAGCGTCTATGCCCTGCATCAGCGTTTGCGCTTTGTCAAAATTTTTATCATTTGCTAACAACTGTTTAAGTGGTTTTTGTGTTTTCAACGCTTTTCAAAGGCTAAAATTGAAATTACTAACCAGTTGTCTTGCAACACCGCTTGCCAAAGACACAAGTTCAAAATACTACTCACATTTGTCTTGCAGGTTGCCTTACTCCAAAATTGACTAAATGATCGTGTTTGCTTTAATTTTTCTTAGGAACCTAGCATAAATAGGGAGATTTAATTATATAATCCAAAGAAAGTGTTAGGGGATTATGCTCTCTTCCCTTTTGGGAAGATCAAAAACCTAGACGCACTTGCTTTGTGTTAAACAAATAAATCTTTGGGAAAGAACAAGCTTGTCTTGCGTGTTTGGGAGAAAATGACATTAGGTAGGAGAGTATGCTCTTTTCTCCTTGTGGGAAAATAAAAAATCTAGACCCCTCTCATTGCCAATCCATGTTTTTCAAATTAATCCTTTAGTTGGTCCTGCCGGTTGAGGGAAAAATCTCCCACGAAAGACCCACGTGAGAACGCGGTGTAAGCCACACCACTCTAACTCACGTTAATCAAATTAACTCTTTGGGGTTAAAGCCTCAGGATTCAATTGATATTTGAGCTTATACTCAACTCTTGTCTAACTTAAGTGCAGCCTCGCGGTCTCAAATCACATTAACCTGACCACATTTGTCAAGACGCTCTATGGGGTTATACACCCGAATCATGCTTGGGCAGACATAGAGAATACAATCGAACAAAGACACTTACTAAACACTCTAAGCATAGAAGCTACCCAATTCACCTCTGAACGGTGATTTATTATAGTGTGAGGGGAGGGAAGAATCTCCCCCCAAGATCGCCATCATACCTATCCCAAGGTATTGTGTTGCGAAAGAGATCTTCATAGCACGACAACAATACCTAGAAAAAGGAAAAAACATGGGTTCCCTTTTGGGGGTGACACTGCTGTGTGAGATGAAGGACTACCAAGCAATGGGTCTATAATATTTCATTTAAGCCAACTCCTTAGGTAGAATTGTGCTTGAAGTGTTTGAACAAAATTGGCAAAATCCAAAACACAAACATAATACCCAACAACAAAATTTGTCACTTGCTTGTATCCTTCAAGGTTGCTTTGTCCCTTGTTGGATTGTTTTCAAGACACATGCTTGTTATTTTCTGATTTAGCTGTGTTAAAATTGGTTCTTTCCATGTAACAAATCTATTGAAAATCAGACAAAAATCAAGCCTTTGCCAAATCATCAAAAACAACATCCTTTTGCAAGATTACCGTGAGATCCAATTTTTAGAATTTGGTCTTTTATGAGATATGTCCCAAAACCTCCAACTATTAATCCAAAATCAGATCTATTTATAGGACTACCGATTCCAAGAAGTATAAGAAGGTAAAAACTCTATTACCACCCATACAAAGAGAATAGAAGAATACAACCTGAGAGGCTAACAAGTACCAACACATAGTTGATTCCATCAAGCAAGAAATCCATAAATGAGAACAATTCGACAAAGTGATATACAACAACATGGTTGCTCGCTTTATGGGAAAATATCATCTAAACACTTCTTTTGTTAGGTTTGAGAAATATGACTAGCTGTTTTACCACAACAAACTAACATTACTCCTCTTCTTAAGCTCATTTAGCTTGCATTTTTAGGACCTCTCTTAGGTTGTCATCTTTAGAAACACATCATACACTTATCCTAGCATAATCTTTCATAATCCAATCCAATCCTAGTCATCCTAGAATCATCATAATCATCATCCAAGGCATCCTTAATCACATCCCTCACTTGGTATTGCATCCCCCTTTGTGTTTCTTAGAACCTACATCTTAATCAAACCCCCATCCTTAACTGTCCTTTACTAAGCATTGTTTAGGATATTCCCCTTTGCCTTTGCAACCTCATCACCTTGATTAAAAGGTTGGTTTGCATTGACAGAGAATCTCGTCCACCAAAGACCACAAGTCTGTCTTAGGTAGACAATCACATCCACTTGATCTTACACTAGGGAAAGCAACCCTTAATCCTTGCATACATCAAGTTATCCTTAATCCGTAGGAGCATATTCATCATCCTAGACGCATCCTAGTCCTAGCACCATCATCCTTAGCTTCCTAGGCACATCCTTGCATTACATATTGCATCTCATATACCCTTAAGGTAGTCATTTCATGCCACCTATCACACAAGCCACTAAGAAGAGGAAGAACATGGACCCTAATCTTGCTACTAGTTCATCTAATCCTGCGACTGACAACACTAATGCCATGGTTACTTATGCACCTCAACCCACCGAACAAATTGAGATTATCTGGGTAGATACTAATGAGATGCCTACCATGAGTACCATAGAAATATTTATCAATCATCCAGGACATGTCCACATGGTGAACGCCATGAGTGGACATAGCAACAATCAGGTACTTTTGGACATTCAGCAACAAGGACTTCAACTCCCACCTTGGATTATACCCACACTTATCACATGACCTATGGAACTTCTAGGGGAACATCCTCATCCCACTAGAAATAAAGTTTTTGATCCACTTTAGCGAGCCCTACAGGTGGGAACTCTTATCGCACAAGTAGTCCAACCTTCCATCCCACCCTCCATCATGCACACGACACCTTCATCTACCTCAGGAGCCCCGCCTCTTGATCCAACATCAACAACACAAGTAATACTCCCATCACTACGTAAGCACCTCCTCAGTTCATAGCCGCTCCACTTTTGCAAACATTTCCAACATTTGTGGTACAATTTCCACCACCACTAGTCAACATGCAACAAACCACCATTCCACCCATCCCTACTCAGCCCATTCAAAGTGCAACAACTAGTTCACAACATCAAAGCACCCAAGTCTCCATGCCTATTCTTCCTTTCTTCACCACATGCATGCCACCTATTAATGCCTATAACCAACCCTTATATCCACAAGGGTCCACTTTCCCCACTCCACTAGCAGCACAACTGCAATGTGTGCCAGTAGTTTTGCTGCAAATGCAAACCAATCTAAATCCTCCAATGCAATAACCATCTACCAATCCCATTGTCATACCCCAAATACCCATCCAACAACAACCAATCCAACAACAACAACAACCTATTCAGCAACAACAACCCATCCAACAACCATCCCAACAACAACAATGCAGCAGAAAATTACCAACCCATTCACATCCCAAGCACAACAGCAACAAATCAACCCCTTCATAGCTACGCAGTCCACCCTCCAAGTTGCACAACAACCGCAACCACAAACATAGGGGAAAAATACCTTCATTGCACAACCATTACAACAGTTTTCTAATCCTTTCATCCAACCCATGTAGCAACAACAAACTCATTCCACCAGCTACCTAGCCATGCCATCTTCCGCTGCATCACAAACCATCCCACCACCACAAAAGTTCAGTGTTCCTAATAATACCAATTATCTCACTATAGCCACTGGGGGAACTCCACCATAGAATACCTATCCTCCACCCAATGCAAGTGCACAACAAGATCATCCCACCTATCCAATGCCTCAGAAAATACAAGTATACGTCCTGCAGTTGCAACAACCTTATCAAGCGCCGCCACCTCCTCCACTACAATATTCCCCTCAGCCGCAACTTCCACCACAATAGCCCATATACGCTGACCAACAACCATCATATCAAACACCACAATATCCCCCATAGAATCCTCCATATTTTCCATTTGACCCATATCACGTTCAAGGAACCCATGCAATCACGGTTAATAATCCTCCCCCACAAATTAATCATGAATAGGAGGAAATGAAGAACACTCTCGAAGAGCTAAAAGCAGGGACTAAGGCTAAAACATTTAAGTTTGAAGGGGTATGTCCTTACCCATTTGATCGATCTATCACTGCCATACCCTTTCCCAAGCACTTTGAGACACCCAAATTTGATAAATATCAGGGAAGGGAGATCCTATGAGTCACGTGAAAGAATTCTACATGGTGTGTCAAGAAGTGGCCTATAGCAATAATTTCCTCATGAGACTATTCACCAAGAGCTTAGGAGGGACCACTCTTGAATGGTTCTATGAAATCCCTTATGGCACAGTCTCTAATTTTGCTGAACTATCTAAAAATTTTGTGGCCCAATATGCACATAACGTTGAAAATAAACTCTCACTCCTTGACCTATGCAATTCCAAACAAAAGGGGGGAGAGAGCCTGGCTGATTACCTTTAGTGCTGGCAAGGGTTCACTAAAGGTTGTCCTATCAACCCCCTGAGCAACATCTTATCAAAATCTTCATTAACAACCTCCATCCTAAGCTCACCTATCACATGCGCATGAATTGCATGCAAACTTATCAAGACATCTGAATCAAAGGCATGGATCTTGAACAAGGTCTCATAGAAGATGGTGCCATCAAGCACTAAAAATAATTCTAGCCTGACAAACATAACAATGATCAATCAAGGTACTAGAACAAGAACAAGAATGCAGTAACTGACAGAGCCAGTGACACCAAACATGTTCATGTTGTGGTAGCCGGTCCTAATGCACCTACCCAAACTTATCGGCAAGCACCACTAGTGTACCCTCAACCTCCTCCCTTGTATCAGCAACCCAATCCCATGTTTCACCAACCAATGTACCAGAAAAAAACACGCCCTCAAGGTGTGACTATCTATCCCCCTCTAGGGACATCATATCAACCCAACTACCAAGGTCCTATGAAGCAGACAAATGCTATATCAGTCCCACATGGAAAACAAAGGCCTCATGCTTCAAATGTGCCACAATGCACGTTTACCCCATTGGGTGAACCCATAGATGTCATCTTCCATAGAATGGTCCAAGATAACCAAGTTGTGTATCCAAAAATGCAGCCATTTGATGGCTCAACACCTAAGCCTACCTCGTATAAAGACAATGAGTACTGTGAGTATCATCGTGTTAAGAGACACACCACCTCAAATGCATGAAGCTAAAACATTACATCTAGGATCTAATTGACCGCAAAGAGATCTAAATAGACTCTCCTGCTCAACCATCGCCAAACGCAAGCCTTAAAATCTATCAAAATGCATTTCCTGAACACACCTCAGCTAAAGGCCCAGGAAATCCTACTCAATCCTCCGATCAGGAGAAGGGTAAACAAGGAGAAAATGCTAATAGTAAATATTATACAAATGCATATATCAACTATGATAATCTGATCGGCTACATATCCCAAGTCTAGTCCTCTGTCAATGTCATCCATGTCAAGGGTGCCAATAACCAATGCACAGTCACCACTCATCAAGGTCGATTAACAGTTGCAGGTGCGAGTACCCTTCCATCTGGTGGTACCTAGTACAACATTTTGTAACACCTAGGGAATACTCCTACCAAAATTTCCATCCTAGATCTCCTCCGCACCTCACCCACCTATCAAGAGATCCTTATTAAAGCCTTGCAAGAATCCCGTGATCCTAGAAACATCAACCTCACTAAATTCTAGAACCTTGTCGGACACCTGTCTACATCTTGTGGGGTCTCTTTTAAACCAACAGACGTACCCTGAGAAGAACCTGATCATAATCTCCCACTCTGTATTGCTGTCATGGTTAAAGATTTTGACATCAAATGGGTCATGATAGATAATGGTTTGGCCCTAAATCTGTGTACACTAAAATTCATAAAATAGTTGGGTTGTACTGAAGCTGATATAACAAATGAGGTCGTAAAAATCAAAGCCTATGACAATCTAGAGCGTACTTCTGAAGGCACCATATCATTACCCATTCAAGTGGCCCTGTTATCTAGGATACACTATGTCATGTTGTTGATCTTGACCTTCCCTTCAACATCCTCCTTGGATGCCCATGGATTCATTCTATGCAAGCTGTTCCCTCCACCTACCATCAGTGCATCAAATTCCCATATAATGGCACTGAGATCACCATCTGTGCAGATCCCAAGCCCTTCACATACTGCAATGCGTTGGAAACTTCCTTCCTACATTCCAACCACTGTCCTGAGATTGACATTGGCACCTCTATTGCTAGTTCATCTCGAACCCATTCAGACCCAGAAACAATCCTTTCCTCCACCCTTTCCACAGTCAAGATCAACAATAAAGGTTGTGGTGATTACAATTTATCTGATGCCTTTGTAGTTGGAGCACTTCTAATTGATCCACACACTCAAGGCCGCCAACCTAATCTAAGCAAGACAGAACCGAAGACAACCAAGGTGCTACAATTTGGTCCTACCAATTTTATCTCAAAGGGTACTTTAAATGGCCAGGAAATGACACCAAACATAAACCAATGGATCTATAAGGATCCACCACCCAAGGACACAAGTCACCTCAATTACTTCAAAGGTAAGTACCCTGCAACTCACAAGCTGGTGACAGAAAAATGGAACTACCAAGGAGGTGGCCTTGGTTATGAAGATCAAGGAATGAAAGATCCTATTGTACCTACCTGATGAGAAAAGCACCTAGGCCTTGGCATGGACTTTGACATGAATGGGGGAACCAACAAAAACATCTATGCCTCTTACCCTTCCCTGGGAAAAATGGTTGGCATCGAAGATGTCTTGGAAGAGAAATTTGTGAGAGCCTATGATGATGTCTTTGATGATGAAACCTTCCTAGGAAATTCTATCCTACGCCAACTTTCCTTTCTCTTCATTGACCTTCCCCTCCGCTACCCTGAACTCATAGACTAGGACCAACCAAGTGTCATGTACATTGACGAGTTCCAAAGTGAGGACGCACTCCTAAGCTTTATGGGAGAAATTGAACAAAGCAATTACTGGGGGCAAGACTCAGCATATGTCTACAAAATGGACCCAAAGGCATACTTTGGGGAAGAGGAGAACTTCAGCCGCAAAAATGAAGGAGAAAATAAAAATAAAAAAGAGAAAAATCGATCCCCTAGCGAAAACCCCTCTCAGGCGCTATCTGATCATAAAAAAGTAAAAAAAAAGGGTGTATCCACTAACAAAAACCTCCTTGAGGCGCCAAAGGATGAAGACTCTCCTCTTCCTCTAATCCATAATTAGAGGCCCAAACAGTCATCAATTCTCATCAAAGAAACAAAACCTGTCAATCTAGGAACCAAAGAGAATCTCGCCATCACATACATAGTAGCATCTCTGACTGAAACAAAAGAAAGTGATCTTGTCACTTTATTGAAGGAATCCATCAATAAATTTGCATGGTCTTACTCCCACATGCCAGAATTAGACCCCAACTTGGTGGTTCACCATCTTGCAGTGGAGCCCAACATCAAACCTGTCAAACAAAAGCTCAGAAAGATGCATCCTAAAGTGGCACTACTGGTCAAAGCAGAGCTAGAGAAGTTACTCCAAGCCAAGATCATCCGTGCCATTGACTACTCTGACTAGATCTCTAACATGGTTCTAGTGTCTAAACCTGATAAATCAATAAGGATATGTACAGACTTCCGAGATCTCAACAAGGCATGTCCCAAGGATGATTTCCCATTGCCAAACATAGATATAATAGTAGATCTCACAGCAGGACATGAGATGTTGTCACTCATGGATGGATTTTCTGGATATAATCAGATCCATATTGTAGAAGAAGATCAACACAAGAAAACATTCACAACCCCCTAGAGCACCTTCTGCTATAACATGATGCCTTTTGGCTTGAAGAACACTATGGCAACCTATCAAAGGGCCATGACTGTCATTTTTCATGACATGATACACACAATTCTTGAAGACTATGTCGATGATATCTTGGCAAAATTAGTAAAATGGGAAGATCACCTAGACATTTTGGAATGCATCTTTGACAAGATTGGACACTACTACCTAATGCTCAACCCTAAGAAGTGTGTCTTCAGGGTCACATCAAGAAAATTTCTTGGGTTCATTGTATCTAGACGAGGCATCGAAATAGGTCCAAAAAGGTACAAGCTATCATAGAGATGCCTCCACCAAAGACACTCTGACAACTGCGCAACCTCCAAGGAAAGCTACAATCTGTGTGCCGTTTTATCTCTTAGTTAGAAGAAAAGTGCCAACCATTCACTCATCTCCTGCAAAAAGATAACACATTCAAATGGGATCCTCAGTGTCAGAAGAGTTTTGACAAGATCAAAGAATATTTGGCTAATCCACCCATCTTGGTACCACCTGTACCTAGCCGACCACTCATCCTATATATTTCTTCTACTACAATAGCACTGGGGGCACTCCTTGCTCAGTTGGATGATGAAGGTAAATAAAGATCTATTTATTACATCAGTCGGACGTTAGTGGGCTATGAGCTCAATTATTCACCTATTGAAAAAGCATGTCTGGTGGTGGTCTTTGCCACTATATGCTTAGTCATACAGCTAAGCTCATTTCAAAAGTGGATCCTCTCAAGTACCTACTCTCCATGACTACACTCATAGGTTGAATGGAAAAATGGGTTATGCTTCTAAGCAAGTTTGATATTCAATATGTAGACAGAAAAGCCATTAAAGGGTAGGTCATTGCAAATCAACTAGCAGAACCACCATTGGTAGATGCATATCCTTTGATCACAAAATTTCCAGATGAACATTTATGCATGATAGAAGAGAAACCTACTTGGAAAATCTACTTTGATGGATCCTACATAGCTCATGGTGCAGGGGCAGGAATAATTTTTGTCACGCCTCAAGGTGATTACATCCCTATGTCATTCAAATTGGGATTTCCCTGCACAAACAACATTGTGGAATATGAGGCAGTAATCACATGGCTCCACATGGCTATAGAATGGAACATTACATCTCTACATGTCTTTGGTGATTCCCAACTCATCATCAAACAGGTTCTAGATGAGTATCAAACCAAAGATGACAAATTGATGCCATATAAGCAGATGGTTGACAAGATGAAAGAGCATTTCCTCCACTTGCAGATAACACAAGTACCACGCTCACAGAACAAGGCTGTTGATGCAATGGCCACAATTGGCTCACTCTTAGAGATTCCTCACAAGTCTATGCAATACAAATTCTTAGTTGAGCAACTTCATGCTCCCGCTTATGAGAATGATGAATCAAATCACGTATGTGTCTTGGTTGGTCCCCAGTCCCCACGGTACCATGATATCCAGGCTTACCTACAAAATGGTATCATATCCCCTCATCTCACTACAACCCAATGCCAAAAATTTATCTGCAGTGCTTCCCTTTACACCCTCGTAGCCAACACCCTTTATTATCGAGGCTATCACAATGTGCTCTCTAGATGTCTAGATGAAAACGAAGCTGCCCAGGATTTACAAGAGGTACATGCTAGAATTTGCGGTGCCCACACGAGTGGCATGGTCCTAGCCAAGCAACTTCTATGTACAGGGTACTATTGGCCTACAATGGAACATGATGCTTGTGAGTTCGTCAAGAAGTGTCTACCTTGCCAAAAACATGCCAATCTGATCCATGCTCCTGCCTAGGACCTCAGACCTATTGCACCTCCTTGGCCCTTCTCTTGTTGGGGTTTTGACCTCATTGGTAAGATTAATCCCCTTTCTTCTAAAGGCCATAAATACATAATCACAACAACATAGTACTTCACAAAGTGGGTTGAAGTAATTCCGCTCACCCTCACTACAGGTGTCCAGATCTCCAAATTCATCCTCTATCACTTTTTCTGCCGCTTCGACATACCCTCCACTATCTTCATGGATCACGAAACACCATTTTAAAATCAACACATCACTGATCTATGTGCTCACCTCCATATCCATCACCATTTCTCTAGTCCATATTTCTCTCAAGGTAACGGCCAAGCTAAGGCAACTAATAAAACCCTCCTCAAAATCCTCAAGAAAGTTGTCAATGATACTGGTCGTGACTAGCATCTCTAGATCAATCCCACCCTCTAGGCATATCGCACTTCCTACCGTACTCCTATAGGAACCACTCCATATTCCCTAGTCTATGGTGCTAAAGTAGTCTTACCAATTGAAGTCAAACTACCATCCCTCTGAGTATCACTGAGAGGCTTGGTTGATGATGAAGATTACCGAGTAGCATGACTCACACAGCTTGATCTACTAGATGAAAAGTGCCAGGAAGCCTATGATCACCTAATTGTCTACCAAAATAGACTCAAGTAGAAATATAACAAGAAGGTCCACCCATGCCAGTTCCAGGTGGGGGACCTTGTGCTAAAGGAAAATCAGAAAGTGGGTATTGATCAGGAAAATAAAGGTAAGTTTGAAGTCACCTGGCAAGGTCCCTATCCTGTCACTGCATGCTTTGGTTCTGGGGCATATCAACTCTCCACTCCTGAAGGAGAACCATTGAATGATCCTATCAAAATCATTCATCTCAGGCACTTCTATGCTTGATGGTTGGTTGTTCATTCCAATTATCTGAGAAAATCCATAAAAAGTATAAAAAGTCCTAAAAAAAGTACAAAAATAATGAAAAACAGTCCTGAAAAAATGTGAAAAAAGCAGAAAAATGAATCTGAAAAATGGTTGTCTCAGCAAAAAATTGGAAAATAGGCACTTGGACAACATCAAAAACATCAAAAAATTAAAAAAAAGCAAAAGAAAGAATAAAGAGAAAAATTTCTTCCAATCGTGAAAACTTGGCAATCAGGCACCTTGGACAAGTATGGGTGATAAAAACATGGAAATAGGCATCACACATAGTGGACCATTCCATTATTTATCAAAATCTCACTCTCCTCTATCACCATCATCACATCTCTAAAAACCTCAGCATTTCCCATATTCCCTGGGTGTTCCAACACTATCGCATGCATCAAACAACAAGATCCAATCAAATCTTGGCATCAACATGTGTACATAAATCACTTGTAATTATTCGCTTTTAATTAATCATTTGGTTTGGTCCTTGTATCTTTGGGATGTGTCCAGTATTTTTGCCATCGCACCAACATCTTAATTCGTCATCATGCTAACATTCCCTGCTCGGTCCTTCATAGTCCTTTTGGCTGGTTCATTAGTTGATTGTGACACACACCAAAAATATGGGTCCCATCTCATCCGTTGCATCCATCGCATCCATTGCATCTGGTGTTTTTCTTCATGTTATTATTGCATTAGGTTCATTATTAGATTGCATTAGGGTCATCATTAGATTTGATTGATCATCATTCAGTTGCATTAAGTTCATCATTTAATTGCATAGTTAAAATTATTTTATCATCTTGCATTGTTAAATCATTTAGATTCACTTTATCATCTTGCATTGGTAAATAATTTAGATTCATTTTATCATCTTGCATTGTTAAATAATTTAGATTCATTTTATCATCTTGCATTGTTAAATCATTTAGATTCATTTTATCATCTTGCATTGTTAAGATTCATTTAGATTCATTATATACCATTAAATTCATCTTACATCTATATTCATATTCATTAAACATCAACATATACATTTCATACATCATAAAATTACATCACATCTTGTATCCACACATGTTAGTACATCATATAAGCATCATCCACCCTGCATCAGTCATACATCATATATACATAAGCATAAAACCATCTTGCATACACAATTTATTATACATATGCATCACATCCTTTAAGCATCAAATGTTAGTAATCATATAAGCACATACATCATAACATCATATAGATCAAGACATGGAATCACATCAAATCATAGAGTCCTCACTGATCATCATATATATATAACAAATCTCCATAAATATAGTGCCTGTCATCAATAAAATACATAAGCCGTGCACCGAGGTGTTGATATACATGTACATCTCAAAATGCAAAAATGTGTGTCACATAATCCTCTGATGAATCATGCAGGTGGATGTGATGATCCACCTCCCTATTTTGGTGGTGGACATGGTGGCATCCCCATGGATCCCTAAGACTGTGATGCCCGCCCTGTGCTCTACGACTGTGATCTCTCAGTAAATACCTATCTCTAGGCCTCAGGGACTAAGTCAAAATATAACGTCCAATAATGAGATGCCTCTCTGCCTGCCCTGGCTACATCCCTGTGGGTAGAAAAAGCCTCTGCCACAACCTATCCCATACCACCTGCACTGGCTACCTGCCTCGCGATATCTCTCTTAGTCTTATATGCCTTAGCCCACCTCTGTGCCACATCCCTCTCTGAGGTCAATGCAATGATCTGCTCTGTGGCCTGATCCATCTGTAGGGTCAAAGTACCCAACTGATCTGTAAGTGTACCTATCTTGGTAAGTAACTCAGCAGCATCCTTAGTCAAGTCAACCATAGAAAACTCTCCCGAGTCAACCCTACCCTGTAAGGTGTCAAGAGCACCCTCAACCCTGTCCGCTCATGCTATCTCTGTAGCTAAAATCCCCTATACTCGGGTCATCTTAGTTTGGATGCTAGCCTCTGATACCTCCACCATCCCCAGCAACCCCCACAGTCTCGTGCACTCAGTCTATAAATTGTCTTTCTTTGCGATGATAGTGTCATGTGTATCCTATGCAATGAACCCTGTTGGTGGCCCCTACAGCCCTTGTGCTGGCACCTGAGGTATCTGTACCTATACTTGTGCTAGTAACTATCCCTATGGTGGCCCCTGATACTGTGCATCCTCTACCTATGCCTCTGTTTGACGTCAGACCCGTATCTACTATGGCCTCCTCCTTTGACCTGCTACTGAAGTCTTAGGGGCATATCCTATGGCTGTCCCATCATCCACCTCTATGTCCCCCATTGGCTGCTCATGAGCAGCGACCTAAGCTGGGTCTTTGAGTCGTAAAGGCACATGTGCAACCCACCATGCTATATACTCTATTTTTATCCCTGCATCAATGACATCTGGCCTAGCTACAAAGTCTATCCATGCCATAGTCCTCCAGGATTCCCTCACTATGAGAGCATCAGTGTATCTCCCTCACACGCCCACCTCCCTAGTAACATGAGGATGTAAGTCATCCTCTACCACCATCCCCTGCTGCAACCCAAATTGTCTCATGACCCTCGATGGCATGTATCTCTCTATCTGGTGGATGGTCCTCCCCAGAAGAAAATAATCGATCTGTATGTATGAGAGATATAATAAATCCTCAAACCCATCCTCAGCTCCTACCGCCCAAACCATAGCTCCCCACGGCTCGCAGAGTCTATATGGGGTCCAATAGAAAACTTGAACCTCATCTAGTAATCACCGCCAGTATCCAGTCTGACCAACTGAAGTGTATCTCAGTGGTAGCCTATATCTGCATGCATGAGGCTCTCCTGGCTACTGTGCCTCTCATACCCACATAGGCCTAACACTGCAACGTGCTCCCATGCCCATACTAATAGCAGCGTAACTCCAGTCCCCATGTTGCGTACCTTGCGGTACGTAGCCATGTGTAGATCATGGTACAACTATCTGAGGACAATGTACCCCTAGTAGTATGTTGTTCCCTCCTCCAGCATCCTGGCTAGTACCCAAGACCATCCCATACCAAAACTATGACTAGCCAAATTTGCTAGCATCCGTCCTTCGATCAGTCCAGCCAAAAATAATGCTAACCACCTCAGTCGCCTGTTGACCATTGGCTGCCAAGGCATCCAGGTCCTGTATGTCAGGATCCTCCTCATCGGTATCCTAAATGAAATCTCCATATAATGATCACTATCCTCTAGTCTATACTATGGTATTGCCCCTCAAATTGGTATCCGAAGAATCTGCCACACATCCTCGAGAGTGATTGTGGCCTCTCCAGTAGGCAGATGGAAGGTAGTTGTATCACTGTGCCACCGCTCGATCAAGGCGGTCATCATCCCATTATGTGTCCATAGCCTAGGCCAATGGGGCACATAGTCCAACCCAACCAATGCTAGCAAACCCCAGTCCACCTCTGTGAGTTGGGCCTCCAACTCCATGGTCGACGACCAATTCTCCCGTGATCCCAATGGTGGGAACTGCTCCTGCAAACATTCAAAATTCACCATGTCAGCCCATCTTCCTTCTATTCCTAGCCTAACCCCTCCCAAAATTGGGAATCTTGTCCCTAGGTCCTTTGCCGACCCATCTCTGGCCCCTGTCGGGTCCCTCCATTTTCCATCCCCTCGATGTCTGCCCCTTTGGCCATAGACGCCGGTTCAGCCGAAAACGTCAGTTCTTACACAGGTGTCTCTGCCTTCTTTACCCCACAGACCGCCATCTTTGAAGACATGGATCTGGGTTCGACGTCTTTGAAGATGCCGGTTCGGCACTGACGTCTTTAGAGACGTAGGTTTGGGGATCGACGTCTGCGAAGACGTCAATCCAGGGATCAACATCTTCGCAAACACCGGTTCAAGAACCGACATCTCCAGTTTGATACCTAATCTACCCACATTTAATGCACCAAAACCCACCCATAAAGAGTTAAAACTTTGATAAAACTAAAATCAATTATCAAGGTAACGTTGAGTCACTCACTGGTACTAGTTGGTTCACGGGTCTCCTGTGTGTCCGTACGCACTCTCCCAACTTCCTCTTCATCCTCTTGTTAGCCATAATTTTCACTCTAGAGCTCTTGTTTTGCCTAATCACTATTCACAAATGACCTTCTTTAAGCCCCCCAACCCCTCTTATAGCCCCTCATTTTCCCCAAAATTTTTCCCCACCCGTTTTCTTCTCCCGATTGTATATTTTGTATTATTAGTCCCATTTTATAGCCTAAATACATCAAAAATTTTAAAAAACATTTAAAAAATTACAAAAATCCTAAAAAATCCAAAAATTCCAAAAACCTCAAAAAAACTTAATATTCTCGCAAATATTGCAATAAACCTTGTTTCTTTCCGCATCGCTCTGTATTTCAATTCTTAGTGACGTTTTGACTCTCGTGACTATAATCATGTTTTTCACTAAATCAATTTTGTGACCAATTATCCTTGCTCCTTATTCTGTTCACAACTTTTGCCAGCAAATATCTCTTAATCACAATCAAATCCAATCTTTTCCCATTAGGATGCATCCTTCTAGTGTCGGCTTATCAAAATCCTTCATCGCATCAATCCTGTTCATGGCAAGAAATTTGGATTGAATGACTGCTTGGTCATGAGGCCTTCTTTATTAATTTTATCTTTTTGTGTCAGTTTAAACCTACTCACCACTACCTCGATCTGCTATATCTTGGTGTGTTGTGACTGGTGGCTATTGATACATGCGTCTTTTGCAATGTACTTTTGTTTGAGCGTCTAGTCCATGCAAAATAATTCTGTCATCTGTGTTTTCTAACACCTAATGCATACCTCATCTTGCAATATCAAAATCGGATGTGCTCTCCATATTTTTCACACAAATGGATCCCCAAAGCTAGTTAGCTGCATTTAATTTCATCATTGGATTGGCATTCTTTGTTGCATTCTTAGTTGCATTTTAGAAGGCTTCTATTTATTCCCTCCCCTCTCTTCCTCCTGCCCACTACGTCCTTTTTCAAGAAAATCCCATAATATCGTCTTTGTTGTGTTCTTTTCTCGAGGGGGCACAACCCTATACCATCGTTGCTTTGGCACAACTCCTAGAAACTCTCTTCCTCTGGGGCAACTTATTTTTCTTGTCTTTGACGTAACGTCACTTGCAACACCATGTCAAAGAGGGGAAAAATGTAGACGTCCAAAAATATTAATATTATTATTAATATTAAATTCCCTCTTATTCCTCTAACTATTTAATTCAATCAATTAAATAGTTTCATTGGTAGTATTTATCAATAATCTAAATACTATTCTAATGTATTTTATTTAAATACATTTGTCTCACAAAAATCCCCTTTTAAAATAAATTTATATTTATTAAAATTCCTCCATATCCCTAATTCTTCTAAACTATGATTTATTCAAATCTAATTTGAATTATAATCTAAACCCTAGCTAGGAACCTATTAATCCAACCTAGAGACCTAC
>MU223306.1:1690521-1726710 GCA_018584345.1 Thuja plicata
CCTCTTATTCCTCTAACTATTTAATTCAATCAATTAAATAGTTTCATTGCTAGTATTTATCAATAATCTAAATACTATTCTAATGTATTTTATTTAAATACATTTGTCTCACAAAAATCCCCTTTTTTAATAAATTTATATTTATTAAAATTCCTCCATATCCCTAATTCTTCTAAACTATTATTTATTCAAATCTATTTTGAATTATAATCCAAACCCTAGCTAGGAACCTATTAATCCAACCTAGAGACCTACCCTAAGCCTACCCTATTCCTACTCTACTCCCATCACCTCACTTCCTAAGCATGTTTCCCTACATAACTTTCCTCTAATCATACTTAAAGGGTGATTCCTAACCTTTTTAATGCTAATGGAATGCTCACCCACATGGGAGAATTCTCTCCAAAATGGCCACCCATCCCTCTTAAATTCCTCTTACAAGTTTGTCTCCCATTTGGAAATATTGAGCCACTCAACATTTAATGCCAAGTTTGACTCAAAATTAGCCATCCCTTCCAAGCCTATGTGTCCCTTATGTGTCTCTTATGTGGATTCCACATAGATTCCACATCATTCAATTTCTCCTCCTCTCTCCCAAAATTCTATAAATAGAGGCCTTCTCCTCTTCATTTTTCATCTCTCAATTTGCATTATTATCATGCTATTTTAATGTTAGGAGTTCATTTCTAGTTTCTCATGCTTTTATGTTTAAATCACATAGAAATTACATGCTAGGATCATTTTGGTGAATCAATCATAGTTTACTTTTTATGCATTGCTTTTCAATCATAGTAGCTTAATCATTTGGAGAAGTTTGAGGCTAGTTGTTGCATACTAGTTCTTGAATCCTTCTCTCATCCAATCTTGCATTCATGAGTTGCATTGAATTGTGGATCTATTCCATTTGTGTTTGAGATAGCACATGCACAATCATCCAAAAGAGAAAATCAAAACAAGTAGTAATAGGG
This sequence comes from Thuja plicata, assembly GCA_018584345.1. NCBI lineage: Eukaryota > Viridiplantae > Streptophyta > Pinopsida > Cupressales > Cupressaceae > Thuja > Thuja plicata. The sequence goes on from MU223306.1 coordinate 1,691,490, forward strand.
TGCAATTTACTTGTTTTTGGCTCAATCCGATGTTATGATGGAGTCTTGTTGGTTTCTTGTTCATTCTATGATTTATATGTGCTAATCCACTAATGTTTAATGTTTGAGCTTGCTCCCAACAGATATAAGATTTTATCGTACACATTCTAACAACCCTATACCATCGTCGCTTTGGCACGACTCCTAGAAATTCTCTTCCTCTGAGGAAACTTATTTTTCTTGTCTTTGACGTAACGTCACTTGCGATGCCACGTCAAAGAGGGGCAAAATGTAGATGTCCAAAAATATTAATATTAAATTCCCTCTTATTCCTCTAACTATTTAATTCAATCAATTAAATAGTTTCATTGCTAGCATTTATCAATAATCTAAATACTATTCTAATGTATTTTATTTAAATACATTTGTCTCACAAAAATCCCTTTTTTAATATATTTTTATTTTTTAAAATTCCTCCATATCCCTAATTCTTCTAAACTATGATTTATTCAAATCTATTTTGAATTATAATCTAAACCCTAGCTAGGAACCTATTGATCCAACCTAGAGACCTATCCTAAGCCTACCCTATTCCTACTCTACTCCCATCACCTCACTTCCTAAGCATGTTTCCCTATCTATCTGTCCTCTAATCATACTTAAAGGGTGATTCCTAACCTTTTTAAGGCTAATGGAATGCTCACCCACATGGGAGAATTCTCTCCAAAATGACCACCCATCCCTCTTAAATTCCTCTTACAAGTTTGTCTCCCATTTGAAAATCTTGAGCCACTCAACATTTAATGTCAAGTTTGACTCAAAATTAGCCATCCCTTCCAAGCCTATGTGTCCCTTATGTGGCTCTTATATGGATGCCACATAGATGCCACATCATTCAAACTCTCCTCTTCTCTCCCAAAATTCTATAAATAGAGGCCTTCTCCTCTTCATTTTTCATCTCTCAATTTGCATTGTTATCATGCTATTTTAATGTTAGGAGTTCATTTCTAGTTTCTCATTCTTTTATGTTTAAATCACATAGAAATTACATGCTAGGATCATTTTGGTGAATCAATCATAGTTTACTTTTTATGCATTGCTTTTCAATCATAGTAGCTTAATCATTTGGAGAAGTTTGAGGCTAGTTGTTCCATACGAGTTCTTGAATCCTTCTCTCATCCAATCTTGCATTCATGAGTTGCATTGCATTGGGGATCTATTCCATTTGTGTTTGAGAGAGCACATGCACAATCATCCAAAAGAGAAAATCAAAATAAGTAGTAATATGGTGCAATTTACTTGTTTTTAGCTCAATTTGATGTTATGATGCAGTCTTGTTGGTTTCTTGTTCATTATATGATTTATATGTCCTAATCCACTAACGTTTTATGTTTGAGCTTGCTCCCAACAGATAGAAGATTTCATCGTACACATTCTAACAACCCTATACCATCATCGCTTTGGCACAACTCCTAGAAACTCTCTTCATCTGGGGCAACTTATTTTTCTTGTCTTTGACATAACGTCACTTGCGACGCCACGTCAAAAAAGGGGCAAAATGTAGACGTCCAAAAATATTAATATTATTATTAATATTAAATTCCCTCTTATTCCTCTAACTATTTAATTCAATCAATCAAATAGTTTCATTTCTAGTATTTATCAATAATCTAAATACTATTCTAATTTATTTTATTTAAATACATTTGTCTCACAAAAATCCCCTTTTTTAATAAATTTATATTTATTAAAATTCCTCCATATCCCTAATTCTTCTAAACTATGATTTATTCAAATCTAATTTGAATTATAATCTAAACCCTAGCTAGGAACCTATTAATCCAACCTAGAGACCTACCCTAATCCTACCCTATTCCTGCTCTACTCCCATCACCTCACTTCCTAATTATGTTTCCCTACCTAACTGTCCTTTAATCATACTTAAAGGGTGATTCCTAACCTTTTTAAGGCTAATGGAATGCTCACCCACATGGGAGAATTCTCTCCAAAATGGTCACCCATCCCTCTTAAATTCCTCTTACAAGTTTGTCTCCCACTTGAAAATCTTGAGCCACTCAACATTTAATGCCAAGTTTGACTCAAAATTAGCCATCCCTTTCTAGCCTATGTGTCCCTTATGTGGCTCTTATGTGGATGCCACATAGATGCCACATCATTTAAACTCTCTTCTTCTCTCCCAAAATTCTATAAATAGAGGCCTTCTCCTCTTCATTTTTCATCTCTCAATTTGCATTGTTATCATGCTATTTTAATGTTAGGAGTTCATTTATAGTTTCTCATGCTTTTATGTTTAAATCACATAGAAATTAAATGCTAGGATAATTTTGGTGAATCAGTCATAGTTTCCTTTTTATGCATTGCTTTTCAATCATAGTAGCTTAATCATTTGGAGAAGTTTGAGGCTAGTTGTTCCATACTAGTTCTTGAATCCTTCTCTCATCCAATCTTGCATTCATGAGTTTCATTGCATTAGGGATCTATTCCATTTGTGTTTGGGAGAGCACATGCACAATCATCCAAAAGAGCAAATAAAAAAATTAGTAATAGGGTGCAATTTACTTGTTTTTTGCTCAATATGATGTTATGATGGATTCTTGTTGGTTTCTTGTTCATTCTATGATTTATATGTGCTATCCACTAATGTTTTATGTTTAAGCTTGCTCCCAACAGATAGAAGATTTCACCATACACAGATACAATCAAATCATAATTACACTTGAAGACCAAGACAAAATAGATTTCAAATTTCCATGGGGAACCTTTTGTTGGAATTTCATTATTGAAAGGTGTGTTCCCTTGGTCACCTTGGCCTATGCAACACAGGGGTGGTTTGTTACATGGATTAATCGTCTCTCGTGCTTGTATAAGTCAAGTGGTTGTATCATGAATTAATGGGTCAACCTTTTTGTGCAACAATAGTAAACAATTGGTATCAGAGCTAAGTTCATATGTGTGAATCCCATACTTGCACTGGGGGATTATTATAAGGTATGTCCCCTTGGTCTCCTTGTGTTTTAAAATGTAGTGGTGGTTTGTGAAATTTCTTAACTACCTCTCGTCCTTGTATAATTCAAGTGGTTGTATCAGAAATTAATAGGCCGACCTTTTGGTGCAACGATAATCAAATGCCATTTGGATTGAATAATGCAAGAGTGATCTATCAAAGAGATATGGAAATGATCTCTCATGATATTGTTGGTTCCTCCACTTGACGTCTTAAATACTCCTAAGAATTTTTCTTTTTCTATTAATGGATATTTAAGATGAGTGGCCAATTGAAAAGACTTAATCACAAGATTGAAGTCTTCTACTCTTTGGGATCTGGTAAATCTAGGTGGGTAACCCCTTGTAATACTTAAAAATATAAAATACTATCAAAGTATTACACATTAATAGATAACTCTCATAAATATACAAGAACTCATAAATAACATTTCCAGAATTGGCTCTATTATGGTTTAATGCTTTGCAGACACAATTGAGAGTAAAAAAAATGTATAACTACATCTAATAACACAAAAGTAAAAGGTGAATTGGTTGAATGATATTTCCAGCCAAATATTTACAAGAGTAATATTTCCAGACTAATGCAATATCCATTACAGAGTCATTAAGTAATTATTCAACCCAACAACAACCTAAACACAAGTTTAATGACCACTAATTCAAGGTTGCATTATAGTATTGAGGCTAACAATTAGAAATACTATTAATATTCTTTGGAATCCAAAACATAAACACAACATCCCTAGAATTCAACTGAAAACAATTTTGATCTACTCCTTAAACATAAGTAGTCAATTGAAATCTCATTACATCTAGTGTGAAATGAAAACTATGTAAATCCTTGAATTATTCTGGCTTTGAAAATACTAGTTTATAATATGGAGACATCAATAGTATCACATATAACCATCATACACAAAGTAAACTTCTTGTTATTGTTGAAACAAAATAATTACACCAATATCTGAAGCTTCTACAACACTAAAATATACATTAATCTCTGCCCTATTTCATTGTTGTCCAAAAATGGAACTACTATTGGAACCCTTACAAATGAGAAGAAAAGGAAAATATATAGAAGAGAAGAGGATCCAAATTCATCTAATGTTAACATGCGTCCTTTCTCCAATCTGACCTAATTTGTAGAACACTCTCCTTCTCATTCTCTGAAAAATATTTGCTTTCCACCTTTTTAAATATCTTCTATCTCTCAAAATATCTTATTACACTTTATTTATATATGGGAATAAAAATGATCTTGTCGTTAAGTTGTACCTTGTATGTCATGTGAAAATTACTTTCACTTGCATAAACTATTTCCCATATTACCTTTATCTGCATATTCATTCATTAGAATTTATTTTACGTACCCAAGATCTTTAATGAAATACTCTTTATCTGAAAGAATAATATTTACCCTTTCACTTGCAAAATGATTACCCAAACTTTGGTCATTTATATAAGGCGACTTTACCCCCTTGGAGTGAAAACAAAATTTCAATATGCTCTAAGTCTAAAAAATCCAGGCTCAAGAGATTAATATCCTATTTATTATCTTCACTTGGTGAAAACAAAATATTCCCCTCAAGATAATACATTAGCACCTTATGTTGGCAAATATTTTTCCTCCTCTTTTGATCATTTCAGTGAACGAATATTTTACTTCTTGGGTGAAAGAATTATTCCCTGTCTACAAGGTCACATTTTCAGCTAGTTTTACATTATACCCTCCATTTTATATTCACATTTAGTGAATATTTTTTAATGGTTTATCTCTATAATAGCATTACATTGAAAGCTCCATATTTTACGTGTACAACAACCAAAGCATCTAGAATGCCTTATTCTTCACGCCTTTTATTAATTTCCATATTTCTTTGAAAATGAATCAATTGCACCATTACTTGTTGATGCATGTCCATATTTTGTTTCAGATGCCCCAATTGTGTATTCATCATTCCATGACATCACATTTGTTTGAAGCATCTGGTAATAATTCACATATCCTTCTAGCTGCTTGGTTCATGTTTCTTCATCTACATCATTCTTCTCACAACCTTAGACCTTTTCATTTACGTGCCTAGTTATTATCATAGTGGACGCCCACTCTCTGTTCAAAGATTCTACCCATACAAGTAGAAAGATCTCTGCCAATGACTGTGAAATCGAAGCCTCTGAGATATTTTCAACAAACCTTTTATGTGTTTCTTGGTCCATTGGTCTAATTTTTGGGCAGGTAGAAAATGTTTGCAAATATTATGGAATCCGAACAAACACCCACCATTACAATGAAGACTGCATGTTCTCCATTCATCGGGTCTTACATCACTCAGGGGCATGAAAAGAGGAAAATCACTTCCTAACGAGTCCATTTTGTGTGTAGCCAATGACATTTACATTCTATAATACCATATTTCTAAGGCATTCCAACCTCATTCAAAGACCTATATGTATTGCACCCATGACATTCAAAAATCATTTCTTTCGAAAATGCCCATATCATGTTGCCAATATTCCATTTAGAATACGCACTACAGAGGGGGAACCATCAAATTTTATAGACCTGCCAATTGAATCTACTTAAAATTTTTAAAGACCTTTCACCAAATTCACTTTGTGCAGACTCTGCCACCATGGAATGCCCACGAGATTCCTTGAGGGATTTGGAAATAATTTGTGTACCAAACCTGCAATTTCACCATTTTGACAACCTTAAATTTTCCACCCAAAATGCTTCCCCGTGTTTCTGCTTGAAATATCCCCCTTTTTCCCTTAAATGTGTGGAGATACAGAGTGGGAAAAATCCTTTCATCTCCCTCTCTACCCCGCTCTTCTATCATGTAATTTTATTCTCTCAAATATTTTTGCGGGGTACACAGGGTATATGTCTTGCTGCAATAAAATCTTAGGAATATTTTATTTTAAAAAACTATTCCCGTTCAGAAATTAAGGGGGCCCACCTAGATATATGCATTGTAAAATATTTGAAAATTTTTAAACAAACATTGTATATTTTCTTCATGGCTTACTCTAAAATTTAGGGACATACCCATACCTCCTTTTAACACAATTCATTTATCTTCCACATACCCTCATTATGAAATATTTATATCATTATATAAATCATATGGACAATTTAAATAATAAAATAAAATAATGATATCAAGCTTGGATGATTTCATTTTGATGAGGCAGGTTGGGTCCAGCCTAAATTTTTTTTTTCTCATACCAATGGGCCCCAGAACTGATCTGAGACATTTCCATGTGCATCTGGTTGAAAAGATGAAACTGAACTTCATTGAAATTGAATTCTGACTAATCTGTTAAGTGCTCATACAAAGTCAGGAGCCTCTTGAAACATCCTTTGAAACTTATCAAATCACTTCACTAGGACACTAAAAATGAGGGGAATTTAGACTCACACATAAGGAATCACTCTGTAGAATGGTTTGTAATGACGATGCTTGAGGTGAAATATTTCAACCATCAAAGTAGCCCTTTTCATTTTATACAACTGGACATGCCAGGACTTATTCTGAAACCTTTTCAACATCCCCTTTGAAAACATACCAGATGATATTCTGAGAGGCCATCATTGGGAACATATGTTCATTTAGATACAAGGAATACATGTGATAGAAATATTTTCCAAACTCGTTCAGGATTGCAAGATACTAATGGTCAAACATGGATACTCTTAAATAGTTTTGTACATGCAAACTAAAATTGAATAAAGTTCACTTCATATGGGGTTAGTAAAATAATAAAAAAAATCCCCTATCGTCTAAAACTTTTCATATAAGTACTTTGAGATAATAATATCGGGGAATTCTTGGCTTTTCTTGACAATCAATGGGTTTTGAAATATAACTTTTTGAAAGCGGCAACCTGAGAATCTAAATAAGTTACAATTGTAACAGGGCTGGAAAACTTGGGTTGTTCCCTCTCACCATACCTTCTAAGGGAAATCTTGGGAGCTAGGTCCACTAAAGATAATGTACTATTTTGAATATAAATAAAGATTTAAGTTGGTCTAGTATTATAATCACCTAATTAAGGGGAGAACATATCCCTACCACGTTAAATCTCTAAACATGTCAAACATTTGATTATTTCTGTGATCTTTTTCCAACTAAGGGGGATTTCAATGTGTCTGGTATTATAATCACCCAATTAAGGGGAGTGGATATCCCTACCACCTTGATCCACAAAAAATTAAGGTCTCCTATTTAAGTTATATTTTTAAAATGAATGAATTAAGGAAAGAGAATCAAGTTTAGTGCAAACCTTCTTCCAAGAAAATTGCCACAAGCTAACACCAATGGATTAGTAGCCCAAGGTTAGAAATAGTTAGCATTTCAATCAATTGACAAATAAAAATTTTCTTGATACCTATTGTGGATGTTTGAATAGTAGTCAAAATTAGATTTTGCTTCTTCGTCAATCCTTAGTTGTGCTCAATTGCCCACTCTAATCATGATTGATGTACGATTTTTTTTTTCAATGCCTTTCTTGATCTAAAACCAAGTATTCTTGTAATAAATTTCATGAGTTTCATGCCTAGTTATTTTCAATGAATTATTTGGTGAGCATTCTTTATCCCAAAATTCTCTAATCAATAGTAGGGAGCTTTCATGAGGGTTCTTATATTTATAGCAAGTCGAAATTTGTTTTGAAAACCTTAAAGTGTAGCTATATACTTGCTAATAGCATCTTGTTCATCTTACCTTTGAATTTTTTCAATATATTTTTGTTGACATACACAATGGGGACTTCTTTTCTTCAACGCCTTTCTTGATCTAAAACTTGGGCTTCACTTGAAAACCTTCCTGGATTTTGTACCTGCTGGGATAAAAAAATAGAATATTATAAATAAAAATTTGGGAATTACTTTTCTGACAAAAAAATTATATGCACTAAAATAATCATCAAATATGCTAGTCTGTAAGCCAAATGCGCTAAAGTTTCAAGCCCATGTGCTAATCTATGGTTTGGATGCACAAATGTCTAACTGCTATATGTTAAAAGAATAGGGAAAAACACTAATCTTTTAATTTCAAACTTTGAGAAAACATATAGGTGCTAATTTGACAAGAAATTGTTCTAATGAAATAGATCAAATGTGCTAAAATATCAGGCCTGTGTGCTAAATTAAGCAGTGAAAGTGCTAAAATAAAAATTGCATGCGCTAGAAGATGGTTTGGCTACAGTTTTTTATGGGGTAAATGTGTTGTTCTACCAATCTCATGCGCTAATTTGCTACTTTTTTGAACCTGTAAAATAAAAAACCTGCAAGAAAATGCTTAGAAATAGAGGTGTGGGCCCCATGGTGGGCACCAATAATGTGTGTGGTATAATCATGTCAATCAATAAAACACACCATTGAAACTTTATATTAGAAAATAATTTTTATTGATAAAAACAATCAAAATCAAAGCAATAGTTCCTAAAACCATGTCATTATCCTATACCATTAAGAACCTATTTGATCTTTTGAAGTGGTTCTTAGTAGCACAAAGATCATATAGATGATGAATTAATGACCGGGATTTATAGAATACAATATGAAAATGTGAATATGAGAGATAAGATGATTGAGGGATGAGAGATGATGGACTAAGCTAAGATGAGGATGATGCAATTAATCAAGCTAGACCATGATGAAAATGAGCTAAACTAAGATGCAGGTAGAAACTAATGTAAATACTATGCTATAGAAAGAAAACTTTGAATTAACACCATGCCATGAAAACTACATTCAAAACCATGATGCAAGGTGTTAGATATTTTTCTTCCAGAACCTTAATATAGCATTAATGCTTGACTCTTATATTCCCAATTCTTGATTCTAACAAGATAATGTCTAATTGATGAGGATTCATCCTCCTTCTTCTTTGAGCTCCATAGACTTAGGCGGGTGTACCTTTAATAGATTACTGCTTCTCAGTAACTATAACAATGGATCAGGAGTCACACTTATTTGCCTATTGCCTTTTACTGTAACAACTGATAGAACACCTTGCAGATGACTATAATAAGTTTAATGCAGAGCTTAACAAGCCAGACCATGAACATAACAATAGAAAACAACAGTGAAACAAGGATTCTCATCCTTCTTCTTTTTAGAGTTCTTGACCCAGGATGACTAACCTGATGATTCTCTCTCCAAGGAATCAACAAATTGAATTGTACTCTCTAATACAACTACTTAAGCATGTATGTTCTTTATAACAAAAATTAAATGATTCTTTATTTTAATATTGATGATGAATAACTTCTTATCAAACCCTAGACCAATGCCTGATGTGATACCCACCCATAGTTTGCTTTTAGTTTCTGATGCCGTACTATTTTAGGCTATTATTTCAGTTGATTTTTGTAGATTCTTATAGGATACATTTCATGTGAGGTTTAATTATATCAGTGGTTGGTGATTTTGGATCGTGATGTCTATGTGTTTAACATGTGATACATAGTTAGATGATGATATTATAATGATGTGATATTATATGTTGATTTTAGAATTATGATGTACTTACCCCATACTTGCATGTGTATGGTTAGCATATGTGTTGATGTACTTGTTGATGTGTTTGTTGTGGTAGAGGATGGAGATGTAGTTACTTGCATTGCAAGATCCACACGTTCAACCGATCCCAATCATTGTTTTCTATATTATATTAGACTTACATGCTTTTTCTTTTGATGTCAGGTTTGCAGGTACAGGGTAGCGTCTTCCCTGAATTGGTAGGAGTGCCATATATTCATCTCAATGGTAAAGAGGGGAGTTAACATACAAACCCAAAACCCTACCCTAAACCTATTGTCCTAAGATTGGATGAGTATCAGTTTGACAACCCTACCTGAATTCGTCTAGTTGATGTGAATTCGTGGATCACGTCCTTGAGTGTGTTTGAGTTTATTTTGGTTGATTTTAGTGAGTGTATTGATATTGTGTGAATTATCATGTTAATTGTTGATTTGATTATGGTTGGAATTAATAATTAAATATAGGGTATTTAATTAATTGAAATTAACTAAATATCTATGCTTAATTGAGAAAATTAATTAAAGTTAAAATATTGAATATTTGGATTTAATTAAATATTTAATTTGAAATTAAAGTTATTTTAGCTTTTATGCTTATTAAATAATTAAATATTTAGGTGCATGGATAAAACTGTTCTTTAAATATTTAATCTATTTAATCTATTATTTAATTAATTACTTGTGCATTGTAATTATTGAAATTGGAGTTTGAATTCAAAATGCAAGTTGTTTTAAAGAGTCAAAATTGAGTTGCACAATTAAAGGGACATTTTTAATTAATAATTCTATTTTCTTTCAATTTTTAAAGTGGAGTTAACTAGGTTTAGTGGAGTGTCTATTTTGGGATTGCATAAAAAGTGGGAGTTGAGTCTCTTTAGGGGAGTTCTCTTCTCATTCTATCATAACAGGTTTTTGGGAGAAGGAGAAGAATTTTGGAAGACAAATTTTGTGTTGAGCATTTTTATGTTCTTTCTATTTTGTGCTATTATTGTTGTTGGAGGCTTGGAGGAATTGAGGAGATCCTTGTTCTTGAGGCTTTGTGGTTCCAGATCTATTGTCGGATATGAATTCAGAGGGCATCGGGATTCTTCATTTCTCAAAGGGCTTCATCATCAAATTTGTGATTGAATTTGAGGTAGGGTTTGCAAAACCCTTTGTTAGTTTCAATCTTTGTGAAATTATTTTTTCCTTGTACTTGATAATTTCATTTCCTTAATTAGGATCTATTTGGTATTTTTGGTTAAATTAGATATTTTAGAAACCCTAGATCTATTATTTTTTAGGAGAAAATAATAGTTGGCATGGTAGGGTTATGCTGCTAAATTTGCGTGAAAAATACCTTATGGAAGACCTTAGAATTAGAAATATGAATTAGTCTATAGTAGAAAACTATAGTGAAATAAAAATAAATGTCTTTGAAAATTATCAATTGGTCATAGTCATGTTCGTTGACAATTAGATTCTAGACATGTCATTTACAACAAAATTGTAGTTAGCTCCAAACTTCAAGCAACTCATCAAACAAGGAGTTCGTTGTGAGAAAAACCTAGTCAAATGAGGTATCCTTGCAGATCCCACCAAGACAAACACAAACAAGACTACAATGGATAAAGCTAAGTGGTGGAACAAAAAAAAATGTCACTAGTGATGGTGTCATTGATGTAAAAATGGTCAACTACGCCCAACCCAAAGTGTCACTGCAAGGAGCACCTACGGCTAACGAACAACCCATGGTACCCACTCAACAAGCACACACTCATAACCAACCACCCCCTATCCAAGAAATTGTTGTGTCAAACAATAAACCAAAGGCACAACTCCCACCACGGTTTCCATTTCAAAAACAAGATTACACACCATTAGGAGAGTCGATAGAATCGACCTTAAGAAAGTTGATACAATCCAACAACATCACTCTTCCTAAAATCAGAGAATACGAACATGGTGCAATCAAACCAAAGTGGTATAATGATAATGGTTTCTGCAAATTTCATTGAGTAAAGGGACACAAAACACCCGACTACTATCAATTGAAAAATGCCATCCAAGAGCTGATTGACAAATGGGCCATCGATGTCACCAACAACCAAACAAAAGGCACCATTGATCATACAATATTCAATGACACATTACATGATAATAATAAAGGGAAATCCTCTGGGTCTAGTGGATAGTCAAAATAGGTAAACTACACCTATGCCAATAGTGACAACACTATCAACTGCATAAATCCTTCAGATAGCCATGTGGCTACTATTACTATCAAATACCAAGGTGTTAAATGTGTTGTAACCACGTGCTATACAAAATTTGTATTGCAAGGAGTACCTTCCACATTTTCTATACCAGTCAACCCTCCTACAAACTCTGATCCATAGACAAGCCTCATGGATCAGCTAAAGCACATGCCTTCCCAAATATCCATGTTTGACCTTTTGTGCATATCCCCACAGCACAAGAAAGCACTTCAAAAAGAAGCTACCCCAAGGGACATAACCCTTGAGAGATTTCAAACAATGGTAAACCATATAGAAACCAACAAGCATGCAACCTTCATAGACCATGATGTGCCACTACACCAGCCTTTACATAATGATCCCTTGCACTTGCTCATCTAGGTTCCCAAACATGCAATCCGAAGATTCCTCGTTGATGGTGGGGCTAGATTAAAAATTTATACTTTGAAGGTAATCAAGCACTTATGTTACTCTGAATCTAGTATTGATGTCACAAGGAGGATCAATGTCAGGGCCTATGATGAAGAGAGATCTTCCAAAGGTATTATCACACTACCAGTCAGGATAGGTCCAGTTGTCAAGAACACTCCCTTCCAAATCCTAGACCTAGAGTTGGGATACAACATGTTACTGGGAAGACCATGGATCCACGAGATGCATGCTGTACCCTCCACATATCATCAGTGCATCAAGTTCCCATACCAAGGGGCATAAATCATTATTGAAGGAGATCCAAACCTGTTCCAATACTATAACACTGTCAAAAGAAGTATTGACAACCAAGTTACTTCAAACCAAGAGGCAAGTATCCCTTCCACCTCGAGTTTAATTCCCAAGGATGTCACAAGAAGAGAAAGGAAAATATCTATTAAAGAAAAAGGATGTGGTGAATATAGCTATGAGGAAACTTTCACTATCACCAATATGCCTCAAATCCCAAGGTCATATGACATGCCACAACCAGTGATCACGACTGAAACCCCGTAGCCTATTCTATTCAGGCATCCGCCAACCACCTTTGTCAAGTGGGGAAACATCATGGAAGAGAACCCTTTTGATCTGGATATTAACACATGGTTGTATCAAGATCCACAAGACACATGGTTGTATCAAGACCCATAAGACACACTTCAAGCACCCATACCCATAGCTATACAATGCTGCAAAGGTTAATTGGGTATGATGGTATGACTGATCTGGGGGCAAGACAACAAGGTCTAATGGAACCATATTTACCACCAACTCAAAGAAATAAGAGAGGGTTAGGCTATGGGAAAAATAGAACTAGTCCTACCACTCGAGACATACCTATTGATCAAGAACAAGTAGCAGAGTTATACCTAGGGAAAAAATTGGAATATGATTTGATAAGCAATATACTCCAACAGCTATTGCCATTTGAAGCGGGAACCTCTTACTCCTGATTAAATTTTAACCAAGCAATCCAAGATAATGAGGAAAGTGAGACATCCAATGAGCATTCTAGCAAAATGGATTCCCATGAGTATGAGTGGAGATCCATCCACAACTCCAAACCCTCAATCTTAGACTATTCCCCTTGGTCAGTCAACACTATACACCTTGAGGACATGTTCAACCAATTAACCATAGAGGACTAGCCATGCATCGATAAACATATCAATTCCAATTCCCTAGGTGGTACATCCACATCACATTCCCAGTTTTTTGGAACCATCACAGTTGTCCCATTCAACCAAACATAGTCATCCCACCATGAGGACCTATGTCTAGTACACCTAGAACTGATAGAATGGGATCAACAAGGACAACCTAATATAGATCTCTTTAAAAATGATGGGGCTCCACAAGGCAAGATTCTCTATTGACATGGTCAAATCAGCATATTTCAGGGAGGAAGCTCCTCTTTCTAGTCAAAAAAGAAAAAAGAAAAAAAATAAATCGTAAGTAAATGAAAACCACAAGGCGCTTACTGACACAAAAGATGACAAAAATACATACAAGACATATCTTCTAGTGAAAAAATCACTGAGGTGATAGAGGATAGAAAGAAGGACCTCCTCCCCTTGACAGAGAAAAATTTAGCATTGCTAGCGGAAGAAATAGAAGAAGTTAACCTAGGCAATGAAAAGAATCCAAAGAATATCTACTTGGAAAAATCACCCACTCTAAAGGAACGAGAGCAATTAATTAGCTTCTTCAAAGAAAGGAAAATAAACTTTGCATGGTCCTACTCAAACATGCCAGGATTAGATCTAGAGCTTGTGTTACATCATCTGCCATTGTTATCGAATGCCAAACCCATCAAACAAAAGCCGAGAAAGATGCACCCACATGTTGCATTACTAGTCAAAGAAGAATTGAAGAAACTCCTAGATGCTGGATTTATACGACCAATCCCATATGTAGACTGGATATCTAATCTGGGACTAGTAACCAAGCACAAAGGTCAAATCTGAATCTACACAAATTTTAGAGATCTAAACAAAGCATTTCCCAAGGATGACTTTCCCTTACCAAACATCGACATGATAGTAGATCTCACAACAGGGCATCAGATGCTATCACTCATGGATAGATTTTTAGGATAAATCAGATAAGGATTGCACTAGAAGACCAACACAAAATGGCTTTCACATGTGCATGGGGAACTTACTATTGGAATGTCATGCCATTTGGTCTAAAAAATGTAGGAGAAACATATCAAAGGGCCATGACAACCATCTTCCATGATCTCATTCACAAAACAATGGAAGACTATGTAGACAACATACCTGCCAAGTCAATGCTCAGAAAATATCATCTAAAGGTGTTGGGACCCATATTTGAGAGAATGCAAGAATACAAGGCCTGGTTGAATCCAAAAATGTGTCCATTTGGGGTCACCGCAAGGAAGCTATTGGGATTCATTATGTCACATTGAGGCATAGAGGTAGATCCAAAGAAATTGAAAGTGATACTAGACATGCCACCATTGACTAACCTAAGGCAACTAAGGGGTTTACAAGGTAGGATTCAATCCATTAGGCACTTTGTATCCCAATTAGAAAACAAATTCCATCCATTCCAACATCTAATACACATGGATGTGACATTTATATGGATAGAAAAATGCAAACACGCATTCCAAATATTCAAGGACTATCTACTAAAGTCTCCCATATTGGTGCCACGCGTCCAAGGAAAGCCATTACTTCTATACATATTGACAATTGAGTCAGCATTAGGAGTACTCTTAGCACAACATGATGACCAAGGAAAAGAGAGATTTGTCTACTATCTCAGTAGAACCTTGGTAGGCTATGAGCTCAACTATTCGCTAATTGAAAAATCATGCCTAGCAATAGTCTTTGCTTCCCAGAAGCTAAGGCATTACATGCTGAGCCATCAAAGCAAGATGATAGCACCCATTGATCCCCTGAAGTATCTACTAAGCAAAGAAACACTCATTGGATGACTCACAAAGTGGGTGATGATCCAAAGCAAATTTGACATAGAATACGTGGACATAAAAGCTATCAAAGGGCAAGTGATTGTGGATAAACTAGCAAAGGCACCTATATAGGATTATCAAACTATCATATTTGACTTTCCAGATGAGTCTATTCTTACACTACAAATGGAAATAGAGATATGGCAACTATAATTTTATGGGTCATGCATGAACCACGAAGCAGGAGCAGGGATAGTACTCATTACTCCAAACAATGATGCAATCCCTAAATCTTTTAGACTCAATTTTCCATGCACAAATAACATCATCAAGTATGAAGCTCTAGTTATCAGTGTAAAGATGAAAATACAATGGAGAATCAAGAACCTCAAGGTCTATGGATATTCACAGTTGGTCATTAGCCAAGTAAATAATGACTATATGACAAAAGATGAGAAGCTAATCCCATATAGAGAGAAGATGGACATGTTGCGTGCTAAATTCCATTTCATCGTATTCAAGAAAGTACCAAGAGTTCAAAACAAAGTAGCAGATAGGATGGCTGCCGTAGCCTCCTTGATCAATATGCCAAGCAACAAAACCAGATTCCAGTTTCTGGTAGAGAAACTCATGATACCAACACATCAAGCACCAATCACGGAATCAATGTGTGTCCTTGTTATTCTTGAAACCCCATGGTACCATGATGTGTACAATTATCTCCAAAGTAGTGTCTTACCTCCTGACTTGTCTAGGAACCAAAAGAAGTCCCTCATCTTCCAAGCCTCTAGGTACATCCTTCTCGCTAATAATCTATACAGAAGAAGTCTAAATAGAACACTTTTACGATGTCTCAATTCCATGGAATCCCAGAGAGCCTTGTATGAGGTACATGAAGGAATTTTTGGAGCCCACATAGGTGGCAATAACATAGCTAAGAAGATCATCAGAATAGGATACTACTAGCCCACAGTAGAGACAAATGCCAACAAGTATGTACAAAGGTGTAGACAATGTCAGATTCATGGAGACCTCATCCATGCACCAGCCCAAGAACTCAATCGCATCACTTCACCATGGCCTTTTTCTATGTGAGGATTTGACCTAGTGGGTAAGATTACACCAACCTCATCTAATGGACATAAGTACATCATTGTAAAAATAGAGCACTTCACTAAATGGGTGGAAGCCATTCCTCTCACATACATCATTGGAAAGCAGATCTCCATGTTCATACTCAATAACATCATCTGTCGGTGTATGGAATTCCTCAAACCATCCTAACAGATCATGATACACCATTCCAAAATTGAGATGTAGAAGATCCTTGTGAACAGTTCCAAATCAAACAAGGTTTCTCTTCCTTCTACTATCCACAAGGGAATGGTCAAGCTAAAGCAACAAACAAAACTATACTGAATATTTTTAATAAAACAATCAATGAATCAGGGCGAGACTGGCATTTGCATCTTAGTCCAACACTATGGGCATACATAACTAGTGTGAGAACACCTACATGAGCCACTCCTTTCTCACTAGTATATGTATTAGAGTTGGTCTTACCCCTCAAAGTGGAAGTCCCATCCCTAAGAATATCATTAAAGAACCTCATTTCAGATGAAGACTACAAAGTAGCAAGGCTCAGTGAACTAGAACTATTAGACTAAAGAAGATAAAATTCTCTCAACCACTTACAAGGCTATCAAAATTGCCTTAGAAGGAACTTCCACAAGAAGGTGAGGCCATGAACCTTTGAGGTAGGAGACCTCATCCTTATGGAGAATCAAAAGAACCAAGAAAAAAGAGTGAAGCCTGGAAAGTTCAAGCCTAACTGGCTAGGACCTTATGTCATTGTCACATCTTGCAATGGTGGGGCATACATCTTGGAAACACTAGAAGGAGATCATCTCCTAGGATACATCAATAGCATGCACATCAAGAGGTTCTACGGTTGAGGAATCAAGGATATGACATTTATCTACATTTCCAGAAAATACCAAAATAATCAAAAAATACAAAAGGTTACCTTGGTGAAAACCTGGCAAACAGACGCCTTAGCAACAACAAAAAACAAAAAACAAAAAAGTAAAAAGAAATAGAATCACTCTCTCAGTGAAAACCTAGAAAATAGGCACTATTTGGCAGGTACCTTGGTGAAAACCTAGCAAATAGGTGCCAAGTGTTCAAATCTAGCTTCACCATCAATGACAAAAATCAAAGCTTGAGCACTTCACATGCAAAACTGGCTACCCAAGCTATTTTTAGAAGCACAATCCCCTCTAATAACCAACACTTACCATGGTTTGTACTGGTCCACCAGACTTGGGGCCAATCTAAAAGTCCTAAAAAAAGTCCCTAAAAATCTAAAAACTCATCATAAAATCCTAAAAAGATCAAAATGTCCTGAAAAAAATTAATCTTCATAAAAAATAATCAAAAAATTGCAAAATCTCAAAGCAATAAAACCAGCTCGGTTATCAACAAAGTGAAGGGTGATCAAGCCAATCAATCAATGCCAAAATCATGAGCTTCGCGAATCAATATTGGGCCTATATAACACAACTTTATCAGTTATCCAATCTATCAGAAAGCAAATTGGCGACCAAGCCAATCAATCAATGTCAAAATCATGAGCTTTGTGAATTAGCACTGGGCCCATATGACACAACTTTATCAATTCTCCAATCTGTCAGCAAGAAAACTGGCAACCAAGCCAATCAATCAATGTCAAAATTAGGAGCTTTGCAAATCAGCACTGGGCATTTATGACACAACTTTATCAGTTATCCAATCTATCATCAAGAAAACTGGCGACCAATCTAATCAATCAATGTCAAAACCATGAGCTTTGCGAATCAACACTGGTCCCATCTGACATAGCTTGATCAACTATCCAAATGATCAAACTTCAATCAGTTAATTAATCAATCAAATCAATCATCTTACACAGTGATGGATACGATCAAAACCAGACATATCAGTCTTATATGATTCATCTCTTACTGAAACCAGACACAATCAAGCCAATCAAGAGAATCAAGCTAAATCATGGAACAAACAAGTGTTGATTAGGTCAGTCAGTTGGTCAGATGTCAGTCTATATTTCATGGTTATGTTCTTATGCTACTCCATGATCCACCACGTGAGGAGTGTAACACCCCAAAATTGGCATCTTGCAATCCTAACCAATTTTGTTGCATTTGTCATTCTTCTGAATCATCAAAGTCCTATTGTACTAGGCAATTCTAAGTTTTGACTGACTCTACTCGACCTAAGTGTCAAATGCAAAAAATCCTAAATTTGCATTAATCATACATTATATTTAATTCCTAAATATCTATTAGCTAAACAAATCCTATGATTGAATTAATTTAATTATAAACTCCTAGCACTTTAATTAAATTAAATTCACCCCTTTTAGCTAAAACACATGAAAAAGAATTAAATAATATTTAATTATTAAATAAATATCCTCATTTCAATAATTGAATTTAATTATTCAGATAATTGAGAAAAACACATTTATGAGGCCATATTCTATTTATTTAATTAAATATTCTATCAAAAATCTTCTCTTTAGTTTAGAAATAGAAGTTTTGAATTAACTGTTCTTTAAAGAGAAAGAAAACAATTAAAATAAAAAAGAAAACAGTTAAAAACAAAGAGAAAACAATTCATTGTTTTCTTTTAAAGTAAGCTTGCTAATTTGAACTGGCTTTTCTATTTGTTTTATTTCAAAAAGGAAACTTTCTATTCTGAGCAGACTCTCAGTATATAAAAGAACTCTCATTTCTCATTCAAACCCCCAGTTATTTTTATGCATTGTTAGAATAACAAATTCCTGCTTCATTTTAGTTGATAATCTCATTTACATTTAGCTCTCATTTTGCAATAGATTAATGTCAATTTCTTAGATTAAATGCATTGCAATCATGTCTTAGTTTAAATTCATTTAGATTAATCTTGCATTACATTGCATCATATTCATGGAGAAAAATCCTTCATTCTTAGATTGGTCTATGGTTGTGAGACTCTCGTTCTGAGAGCTATTCGAAACCCTGTCTAGATAGAAGGCAACAGGCATGTAGGATGAATAAATCATATTCACTTCTATATGTGGCTGATAAAAAAGGACTATGTTGAAGTGTATGGCTAAGTAACAAGGAAAAATTTAGCATATACATTTCTAGCGCCCACCGTGGGGCTCAAAAATTTACTTTCTGGCCTCATTCTACACTTTTTTTGATCAATTTTGGTTTTCGTCAGTACAACTCTATAATGAAAATTCACTCGAACTTTCTCGCATAATCGTGCAAAGTTTTGCAAGTATATGCATTTCTTCATGCACGTATCTGGGTTTCTTCATGCGGATCGTAATACTTCTTCGTGCGACATTTGACATCGGTGATTTATAAATTTCAATTTTTGATATCTCTGTTCCTGCTGATTTTTGACCACTAATGGTTTCTGTTTGCTGTTGACTGTGTTTTTTTGGTTTTATCTCTGAAACAACTTAATGGTGGTTTGTAGGACACTAAAATGAAGAAATAAATTACAAGCTACTAATGTATTTACTGCAGGATGCTTGTCAAAGACATACGTGTTTTCACAAAACTCTCATGTCTGTTTTTAGTAGTTAGAAAACACTTCGGTTGGTGTTTAAAATGAATCATTGTCTTGCGTGATTGAAGTGTTTTCTAGTTTTTAATTCCAAGAACTATATGAATGTATCCTCTCCCCTTGCCTTTATGGATCTTGGGTGTAAGAGAAATTCATATGATTCTTCTAGTGTGGCTACCTCCCAAGAGCTTTAGCAGAGTCAGTGAGAGTGGATGCCCAACTGGTAACAGGCTAAAGCCAAGCCCTTCCAAAATGGTATATAAAAAATGCCATTGTGATTAATCTCATAATGGATATGTGTGAATTCATTGTGGCAACCAAAATCTCCTCCAGTACCCTAGTGGTGAGTTAAAGTCTCGACATTGTTAAGGTGAAAGCCTTGCTTTGAAAGGATTGGGAGAGCCCCCTTAATTGGGAAAATGACTTGATCACAACCACCTGAATGAATGTCATTACTACAAACTATTGTTATAGTATCCAAAAACCCTTTATCTATTGGCACAGAAGGTCAAAGACCGACTAAGATGCCCCACACTTTTACGGCTCTTAGTAGAGACAACAACCCTTTGGGAAGAAATTTATTTGGGGTTCGAAGCTTGGTGTGCCTGAGAAGTGAGTGCACATGTAAGGAGGAGCCCGTGCCTCCAAGCTTCTAAGTTGTCTACTATGAGTAAGCATAGCTGAATTTTGGTTCAAGTGGGGATTCAATAGATACTACCTTGTCTATGCTAGGATTGTGATGTGTCTGTTCTGGTACTACAAACATTCTATTTAATATGTTTTGCATGGGTGTATCATTTAAACAATCGAAACAAATGTCAAAACACACAAACTGTCAAACTTGAACATGTCCAAAACAATCTATAACTCGAACTATTTGTCAGAAAACAACATGATCTTGTCTCAGAAAATGTAATCTGGTCTTAACTGCCAGCTTCTGTAGATTTTCATTTGTCAAAACTGCCGAGTCTCACGCGAAATTATGCCTTCTTCACGTCATTATCTAAGAAACTTCGTGCAACATGCTGGAAATCATCGCATGACATTTTGCAATCTTGCTGTCATTTTTCACCAGTTTGTCACTTTTAGTCACTAGTCTGTCATCATATTTTGCACGAGACTGCATAGTTTCGCGCGAGCCTGTGAGAATCTTCGCATGAGAATGTACTTCTTCACGTGAGTCTGAAGCATTTTTTCAAAACAATGAGAAATTTCCTGTCTGTCCAACGTACTTCTTCTAAATCTAATCTTAGTTCTGTGTTTGTTTATCTGCCTTCTATCTTCATACAGTATGCAACATGGTTTCTTGGGTTGAGAACTACGCGATTCTTGCTTAAACTGGTATCGTCTCATATCTTTTCATCTATTTCTACTGTATCATCATGCCTTGTGTCACAATAGTCATCTCTTGGCTGTTCAAGCCTCATTTCTGATGATTTGCACCAAGGATACTTCACCTTTTGGCACTTTCTGTGCATTTACTTTGAGACAGTTTCAAGTTTGGTCCTAGTTCACATCCCTTGTACAATATTTGTCTATGACTGTTACAACTTGAAGTGGAAAAATATTCCCTTCAATCAATCAAGAAGAATCTATTCTTTCCACACTATTTTTCGCTACATCTAGTGAGGAATAATCTCGATTTCCCTCTCTGGTACTTCGACCTTACATCAAACGATCATTTCCAATGGATTTTAGTCAGGTTTGAAACCCCTTGTTCCAAGAGGACCCAAATTCTAAAAACACTCAACCTTCTCATACTGAGTCTTCACACATTGAACACTTGCATTCTAGCAAGATGGCAGATCATGACCAATCAGGTGACATAGTAGAGATGATCTCTCTAAAACTAGGGGTAAATTCCCTTTTCAAGATCCTCCTCCTGATGAAGAGAAAGAAATAACCCAAGGGTATATCTTAGAAGCTTGCAATAATAAAAAATTAATGAGAATGATGGCGGTCCTAATGAAAAAAGAGAAGGAGAAATACCTTCTCGAATTGGCCAACCAAGGAGCCAAACTCCCCTCTGATTACAAGGTAGAGACACTTGTTGAGAAAGAGGAAGAAACTGAAAACTACCACTTGAAAAATAAAATGCAATGCATGCAAGAACAACTCATTCAACTCATGAAGGATAAAGACAAACTGGCTACACAGTTCACACTGGAAAGTATTTGTCCATTTCCGTTTGATAAGAGTCTATGCATGCCTCCTTTTCCCAAAGGAGTTGAACTTCCCAAGTATGATAAATACTTGGGTACATCTAATCCCCAGGATCATTTGAGAGAGTTTGGTGCTCTCTCTATGGAATTTATACATGATACAACCTACCTCATGTGTCTCTTCCCACATAGTTTGGGAGGGCCAGCTATGGAATGGTTCTCTAGACTACCAAATGGCATCAAATTTTTTGATGAAATTGTCAATTTGTTTCTATAACACTATTCTCACAATATCCAACATCCGATTCACATCCGAGATATTTGCAACTTGAAACAAAATCATGGGGAATCCTTCTTAACATTTCTCCAAAGATGGAGATAACTTTATACAAGATATTCTCGCAAAATACCTGAATTTAAAAAGTTGGACATCTTTCTAGACAATCTTCTTCCCAACTTTGGGTATCAAGTACAGCTGCAAGGTCCTTTAAGCTTTGATGACATGATTAAGCAAGCTGTGAGAATTGAGACATTTATGGTTAAGAAAGGAGAACTGACCTTGCACAAGGAAAATAAACAAGGGTCCTCCTCCTCAAGAAAAGATAAACCCAAATTTCCCAACAAGAACCAGAATGTTGTGAATGATGGAGTTGTAGAAAATGTGACTCCCAAGCCTTTGAAGGCTACTTTTAATCTCACTACCACAATACAGGCAGCCAAGGCCACTGAATAGGTTGCGATAGAATCCAAACCAAGTACTTCACATTTTTTTGGCTCTAAACCTTGGGATCCTAGACCCAAGCGTGAATTCACTCCTTTAGGAGAACCTCTTGATGCAGTTTATAAGACTCTCTTGGATAACCATTTACTCACTCCACTAGATATTTCATGACCTTATGATCCACAACCAAGACCCTCTTAGCGGAATGAATCCGCTTATTGTGATTTTCACCAAAGCAAAGGTCATAAAAAGGCTACTTGTCTTAAATTGCAGTATAAAACCCAGGATCTCATCGATAGTGAGGTTATTTTTGTGGGAGGTCACAACAAGAACTCAGAACACCAAGCTTTTAAAGACCCATTTCCTCCTCATGGGAAAGGTGAGTCATCCAAAGGCAAAAATACTGATGCCAAGGTCAACTATACATACACCAATAATGACAACGTCATTAATATGGTTGAGCCTGTTGATACTAAATACTATAATGTTGTCATTCTCAAGGGAAGGAAAGATACTCCCAAGACCAAAACTCCTTTCATCTTGCGAGGGTCTACGCCTCAGTCCTCTGAACAAGAATAGTCTTAGGTTATTGAAAACGCTATTACTCAATCTCATGCTAAGATCATCCTCAAAGGCCCTGAGTCTTCTACGTCTACACCAACACAACTTGTAGACAAATCTACTATTGGCTCTGCCAATAAGAATCCAAAATTTGGTTCCTCATCTAATGCTACCAATTAAAACATTCTATAACAATTACAATGTACTAATGCTCAAATCACCATCTTTGAGCTGCTGAAAATCTCCCCCACTCACAGGGAGATCCTTGATAAAGCCCTCACCATGGCAAATGTCCCAAAAGATCTTGATCTTGATCGGTTTCAATCTATGGTAGGTCACTTGACCTCCTCCCATTACTTGTCTTTCTTTGAGGAAGATGACCATTATTTGAGTCACCCACATAATAACCCCTTGCACATTGAAGTCACGATTGGTCCAAAGTGCGTTTGCCGTGTTCTTATAGATAACGGTGCTGGCCTCAACATTTTCTCTACTAGTTTCCTTACTGAGTTAGGCTATGATGAAGACTACATAGATGTTTGCAAAAAGATTACTATTAAAGCATATGATGAAGAAGAACAAAAATCTAAGGGGCTAGTTGTGTTGGCAATCAGAGTTGGCCCTATTGAAAGGGATGTTATTTGTCAAGTGCTTGACATTCCTTTAGCATACAATACTCTGTTGGGAAGGACATGGATCCATGAAATGTAGGCTATCCCTTCAACATACCATCAGTGCATTAAGTTCCCATTCCAAGGCTCTGAAGTGACTATACCTACTAATACACGCTATGATTGCAACACACTCACAAAATCTACTGATATCTTTGTACCCACCAAAAGAGAGTCTATTGAGCTCCTCGAGACTAAACTAAAGGACATGGAAAAGGGTCTAATACTCAAGGAAACTAACATGGGAGGATATTAGATTGAACCCATTCTATCTATTACATCTCTACCTTTGTATCCACATTCTTTTGGGAGACCTTCTGAGAACACAAAACCTTCTGCAGTTCATCCTCAAAAAAAATATGGTGGTACCTTTGTACATGCCACAATACCATTAGAAGAAGAAGCTAAAAATAGGGCTATCAAAGCATGGATCTATAAAGGAGAGGACACTTCTGAACAAACCACTCCACCTTATGACATAAATCCTGAACAGTATGGAAAGGGTCTAACTATTATGCAATGCTTTGGGTACAAAGGAAATGGTCCTATAGGTGCGAATCATAAAGGATTGATCGCACCACTTGAAGCTATTGGTCGTCGAACACGTGAATCTACAGGTATAGGCTTCAAGAATCTCACATTTCAACTGGGGATAAACCAATTTGTACCTCACACAGATCAACAACCAACACCTGAGAGACATCTACAACTGAAGAGTCCAAAGACAACTCAGAGGAAGACTACTTCCCTTATCCCATTCCTCCAGATCTGGAAGCATTCTTTGCTGAGTCAGATTACTTTATACCACATGTCAGTATAGTTGTGACTGAAATCACTTCTGATAGAACCACTCCACTTTCTCCATTAACCTACGAGCAATGGAAATAAATGCACATTGTCAATTCAGGTCATCAGGGTGATTTGTACATACCACCACACTTCCAAGAGTAGTTTGAATAGGAGAAAACCCAGCCACTCCTCACTAAACAAGAAGCAGATGATGCTGCAAGCATTAATGAAGATCATATGTCAAAATGTGCTTATCTCACCATAGCCAAAGTTTTAGGTAGAACTCACCCAAACTAGGGACAAAGGGTTGACTTCACTCATGTTCTTGATATGATGCCTAATGATGAAACAAACTCTCATGAATATGAGTTTGACAGCTTGTCATATGCCTCCTCTGATAGAGATATAGATACAGTTCACATGCATGAAAGCCTTCTCGACGTAGGTGAAGGGTCTAGTGTAAGGTCAAACGAGTCTGATTCCATCGCTGTTAATGTGTCATCTACTACGGTTGTTAGGAGTCAAAGGAATTTGACTACACCTTTGGATGAGATTTATCTAGGTCTCAACTTTCTCATCCGTGCTTTTGATGATTATACCATGAACACACTTGAACCCGTCACTTCTCTTTCACTCTGCCATCCTGAGCTTATAGACTGGAACTCTCCCTCCCCATCTAATGAAGTCCTTACATTCTAAAATGATTACACTCTTTCCTATTACCTCAATGCTGTCAAACCTGCAACATCCCCCACTAGTGAAGAAAGTGTCAACATGACTAAGGCTGATATCAAGTATCTTAGTCACAAAATCAAAAGAAGAAAAAATAGGCGCTTTGATGGTGAAAACCACATTGTGGCAGTGTCAGAGCCTAAAAAAGTCAAAATAAAGGACGTATCCAAGGGTGAAAACCTCTCTGAGGCACTTGTAGATGAGATACTTGATACACTTCCAAGTCATTTCCAGGAAAGATCAATGGTTCTTATTGAACCAACTCAACCAATCAACTTGGGTACATAAGTTGAGCCTGAGATCATTCATTTGGCACAATCATTGTCGAAGGCATAAAAAGAGGAGTTCATTACATTCTTTCAGAGAAAAAAGATAAAATTTGCATGGAAATATTTAGACATGCCAGGATTAGACCCTAATCTAATCATGCACCACTTTTCCATTGCACCAGGCGTCAAGCCTGTCAAACAAAAGCTTCAAAAAATGCATCTGCATGTAGCTCTACTTGTAAAAGCTGAATTGGAGAAACTTCTTAAGGTAGTATTTATCAGAGCGATTGACTATGCAGAATGGATCTCTAACATTGTTCTAGTATCAAAAAATGATAAATCTATCTGAGTATGCACAGACTTTAGAGACTTGAATAATGCATTTCCTAAGGATGACTTTCCATTGCCCAATATTGATATGATTGTAGATATGACAATAGGATATGAAATGTACTCATTAATGGATGGTTTCTCTGGGTATAACCAGATAAAGATCGCGCTAGAGGACCAAGAGAAAACTGCTTTCACATGTGCATGGGGCACTTTTTGTTGGAATGTCATGCCCTTTGGACTCAAAAATGCTGGTGCCACATATCAGAGAGCTATCACCACCATATTTCATGAAACGCTGCATAAAAAAATGGAAGATTATGTTGATGACACTCTAGCTAAGAGCATGCAACAAGAGAAACACCTTGCGGCTCTAGGTCCTATATTTAATTGCATAGAACAGTCCAGCCTAAGGTTCAATCCTAAGAAATGTGCATTTTATGTAACATCTATAAAATTGCTTGGTTATATCATCTCTGCAAAAGGCATCGAAGTGGATCCTGAGAAAGTTCAAGCTATCATGGAAATGCCTCCACCAAAGAATATCAGACAAATGAGAGGACTTCAAGGCCGGTTACAGTCTATTTAGTGCTTCATCTCAAAACTGGCGGACAAATCACAACCATTCACCAAGACTTTACACAAAGGTGTGACCTACCAATGGAACAAGGAATGTGATGAGGGGTTCACACAAATCAAATGGTATCTTGTGAACCCACCAATATTGATGCCTCCTATTCATGGGAAGCCACTTATACTTTACATCTCTGCTACAGATACATCATTGGGTGTTCTATTAGCTCAAGAAGATCAGAACAACAAAGAAAGGGCTATCTACTACCTTAGTAGAACTCTGGTCTCATATGAAACAAAATATTCTATTATAGAGAAGGCTTGCCTAGCAGTGGTATTTTCTTCACAAAAACTGTGACACTACATGTTGGCTCATACTATACACCTTATTTCTAAAATTGATCCTTTGAAATATTTTCTTATTAAAGCTACCCTCATAGGTAGACTAGCTAAATGGGTCATGCTTCTCAGTGAATTTGATATTGAATTTGTACAGAGAAAAGCCATCAAGGGACAAGCAATCGTAGATTAGTTGGTGGAAGCACCTCTAGTAGATCATCAACCATTGAACATTGAATTTCCAGATGAGTCCATATTACTTCTTACACATCAATCCTGGACTATGTTCTTTGATGGTTCATTTACCCAATAGGGGTCAGGTGCTAGGATACTATTCACTACACCTCAAAGGTACTCTTTACCAAAAGCATACAAGATGTTGTTTCCTTGTACAAACAACATCACTGAGCATGAAGCCTTAATCAATGGTATGAAGATCGCCCTTGAGTGGAGAGTGGATGAGCTCAATGTCCTTGGAGATTCATAATTAGTAATCAATCAAGTAAATGATATCTATCAGACAAAAGATGACAAGCTGGTGCCTTATAAATGGTTGGTTGATGACCTTAGAAAGTATTTTTTTCACATCACATTTCAACAAGTTCCAAGGGTAGATAATAAAGTGGCAGATGGAATGGCTACTCTTGCTTCTATGTTACAGATGCCAGAAAATGATTTCTGACATGAATTCCTAGTGGAGACGTTACGCTACCCAGCCTATGATTCCCTTGAGTCCCATATGATCTATTCTATCATTGGACATGACTCATCCTGCTACCGCCATATTTATTCCTACCTTCATGACCAGATTGTTCTAGACACTTACACCCGGAATGAAAAATGTCACTTAATTCACAGTGCTTGACGGTTTGTCATTGTAGCTAATGACTTGTATAGGTGCGGTCTAGATGGTACCCTCCTTAGGTGTTTAGAACCCAATGAGTCCAAACGTGCATTAGTAGAGGTGCATGAAGGCATCTATGGGTCTCACTCTAACGGCCTAACATTGGCCCTTAAAATTATTAGAGCTGGTTATTATTGGCCAGATATGGAAAAAGAAGCTACACAGTTTGCTAAGTCTTGCAAATAGTGTCAACTACATGGTAATATGATTCATGCTCTAGCCAAGGAGCTTATTCCCTTCATTAATTTCTCACCATTTCAATAATGGGCCTTTGACTTGGTGGGTTAGATTTATCCCTCATCCTCAAATGGACATAAGTTCATCATCACAGCTACAGACTATTTCACCAAGTGGATGGAGGCAGTCCCTCTCACCATTGCCAATGGAAAATTAGTAGCTATGTTCATTCTCAATTACATCATCTGCATTTATGGTGTACCCTTAGTAATAATCACTGATAATGGGGGAAATTAAAAAAAAAGGATTTGACAGAGCTATGCTCTAAGTTTAAAATTACTTAGCATTGGTCTTCCATCTATTATCCTCAAGGTAATGGACAGTTGAAAGCATCAAACAAGACAATCCTTAAAATCCCGCATCACACAGTTCACAAATCTGGACAAGATTGGCATCTCCAGATCAATCTAGCTCTCTGGGTATATAGGAAAAGCATAAGAACACCAATAGAGGCTACACCCTATGATTTTTTTTATGGATCAAATACTGTGTTACCAATTGAGGTTGAGATTCCTTCTCTATGAGTCTCTCTGAAGAGCCTCATTACTGATGATGATAACAAAATATATCGACTACAAGAGCTAGAACTACTTGATGAATGTTGGCAAGTGGCATTTGATCACCTTAGAACATACCAGAAAAGGATGTCCAAGAGCTATAAAAAGAAATTTTGACCAAGGGATTTCCAAATGGGTGACCTTGTTCTGAGGGAGAACCCTAAGAATCAACAACATCAGATCTAGAAAGGAAAATTTGAACCAAATTGGCTTGGTCTGTATGTTTTCACTATAGTGTTTGGGTCTGGTACTTATCAAATTTCTACTTCTGAAGGAGAACAACTCAAAGAGCTGATCACCGCTCTTCATCTGAAATGGTTCTACAGCCGAGACATGTTCAGTATGCTCATGTATATAGTAAAGTCCTGAAAAAATTTTAAAAATCATAAAAAGTCCTAAAAAAATGATCATCTTAGTGAAAACCTAGCGATAGGCACTTTGATGTTTCTATGAAAAAATCATATATTCCAAAAATACAAAAAAATTCAAAAATTTAAAAATACAAAAAAAGAGAAAAAGAAAAAAAGGTGCCATTGATGAAAACCTAGAAAACAGGCGCCATGGTAGCAAAAAAAAGAAATTTCTGCCAAGAAGGTGAAAACTTGGTAAATAGGCGCCTCTTGTTCCACATTTCTATATCTATTGCAGCACCACTTGGATTTATGTATTTGCTTTCCTTCTTTGCTTCTTTCTTTCTTTCCTGCTTGCATTTGCTTTTTGCATGCTCTCAATTCCCGTCAAGACACCAACTTACATGGATTGAAACTGGTCATACTCTCGGGGCAACCCTCCTAGTCTAGGGGGCACTGTCCTAATACCTTTTGAGGATCTACTTTGTGATAGTCACCAGTGGTTCTCACTGTGTCTGCCTACTATCGCTTAGCTTATATTGAGTTCTCTCTCCTCGAGAATCTTCCTAACATCAGTCACTAGTGGTTCTCACTATGTCTGCCTACTGATGTCTAGCTAGTACTATGATATCTTCACTTGAGAATCTCTCTTGTGTTAGTCACCAGTGGTTCTTACTGCGTCTATCTACTGTTGTTGTACTATTGAGATTGCTAGCATCCATTATAGTTGGAGTTATACTCAAACACTCTATCTATCGATACTCGGTCTTGATGATTCTTTGCTTTAGTTTGTACATAACTTTCGGTCGCTTTTGTGACACTCTGGTTCCTTTGCGAACCCTCTTGATTTGACACTGATTTAGCACCATACACCTGGGGGAAACCAAATCTAGTTCATCCTTGCAACATACGTCAAAGTCAGTCACCACAACTAGGGGCATGGGTCCCCAAATCTAATCGCATATTTGGTTTACAATAGAGTTAGTAATCTTGTCATTTTTGAAAGACAACTCGCTACTGACACAAACTGGTGTTTTTCAACACCACACTCAACAGTGTTTTTCAACACTATCTTTGGACACATCTGTGTTTTTCAACACACATTGGATATAAAACATAAACAACTATTGATAACAATCAAACACAATGCACTCACAAGCACAATGGTGTTTTTCAACACCCCTCTACACATACATATTCAAACACTTTGAAACTGGCTGAGCTATGATTGAATCTTTCTTTGTATGCTGTCTATTCTCATGGATTTCATTGATATTTTGTTTGTCTACTGCTTGTTGGTGTAGTCCCAATGATCCGGCAATGTCAAATAAATAGGGCATATGTGATAAGAGCTCCCACACTAAGGTGGAACAACCTCACATCCCTCGATCTTGTTTATTTGCACGCCATGGTGAGGTCAGTACTATCTCCTTGACTATTATTACTCTATTTGTTTACTCACGATTGCATTCATGGTTATCTTGGCTTTGAATGCCTTGATACTAGTGTACTCTTGCAATATCAACTAGAAACAACGTTCAGGTCATCTTGGATTTTGTGCCCTGGTGCTTACGTTTGTTTCCTACATTTTATTCGATGAAAGTGATATTCATATCCTTATGGTCGCAGTGGCACCAGTAAGGATTGTATCGACTCTGATGTTCCAAAACTTCTCAATGATGATGATTATACAATGGGTCTCACAACCATGTCCTAGGTATTTCATCTAGCATAGGATTGCATTTTCATTCTAGACTTGCATTGTGGCAGCAATTCGATGCTCACTTCATTGCGTTCTCCTGGATTTGTACATTGAGGGGTTCTTCTTCAGTGTCCTAGCTTCATCATAACTTCCCAAGTGTTTGATCCTTGCTCTCACTCTTCAATTCCAAATGCTTTGAACTAGAATCTAATTTTCAAAAGTGTTCCATTTTCGGGATCAAAATCAAAATTAGACACTCCTATATCGCACAAAATCACATTTTAATTTTTTTGGGACCAACGCGATCAGACGCTTGTGCAGTCAACTTTCTGATGTCGCTTTCTTGTCAAAATCATATCTAATCAACATTTTCTCAAATATTTGACTCTTTTCATCAAAAGTCAACCCTAGTAAAACTTGGTCAATTAGACCTCCAAATTGCTCAAAATTGATTCTGAATCTTTAGGGTTCTTCCATAATCTGTTATGAGTTCTTCTTGATCTTTGATTCAACATCTATCTATGATTTTTCGCTCTTAATCATCATTATGACATTTCATCATTCCATTTCGCTCTTGAGGGGGCAGGATGATTACTTCATTGAATCTATTCCAATCAATCTGATCTGATTTTCAAGAATTCTTGTTGCTAGAGGTATCTCATCACTTGGGGCATGTTCAGTTTTCATTCTTCATAGTCGAAATTGGATACTCCAGAATCAATAAGGGCATATTTGTTCCTTACATTTTGTCATCTATTAGGTATCTGAGCAATCTAACTTGGATCTTTGAGGATCAAGCTTCATTCTGGAGATGATTCTTGAAAACTCATCTATTAGGAATTGGGGCAATCTAACCCTGACTCCTGAAACTCAAGCTCCGTTCTGGAGATGATTCTGAAACTCGATCTAACTAGTGTTTGGGTGATCTAACCTAGATATTGGGGGACTAAGCTTCATTCTGGAGATAGTCCTAAAAAATCTCTATTGACTATCTTTTTGTGGACAGGTGTCGGGGCAATCTAACCCTGACTCCTGAAGGTTGAGCCTCGTTCTGGGGATAGTCTTTTGAAAGATATCAATCTATTAGGTATCTGAGCAGTCTAACTCAGATCCCTAAGGATCAAGCTTCACTTTGGAGATGATTATCAAAATCTTAATCTATTAGGTATCGGGGCAATCTAATCCAAATCCCTGAGGATCAAGCTTCGTTCTAGAGATGACCCTTGAAGACTCTACTTGACTGACATCTTGGAAATATAACCTATACTTTGGAGAGTTAAGTTCTATCCTGGAGATGGTTCTGAAATCTTCATCAATCGATCTTTTCATCATCAATTTTAGAAATCTATCCTTCTGTGCTTCAAACATCAGACTATTCTTTGAATCAATGCACTGCTCGCACATCAATTCAAAGAGGGGCAAAATGTAACACCCCAAAATTGGCATCTTGAAACCCTAACCAATTTTGTTGCATTTGTCATTCTTCTGAATCATCAAAGTCCTATTGTACTAGGCAATTCTAAGTTCTGACTGACTCTACTCGACCTAAGTGTCAAATGCAGAAAATCCTAAATCTGCATTAATCATACATTATATTTAATTCCTAAATATCTATTAGCTAAACAAACCCTATGATTTAATTAATTTAATTATAAAGTCCTAGCACTTTAATTAAATTAAATTCACCCCTTTTAGCTAAAACACATGAAAAGGAATTAAATAATATTTAATTATTAAATAAAAATCCTCATTTCAATAATTGAATTTAATTATTTAGATATTTAAGAAAAATACATTTATGAGGTCATATTCTATTTATTTAATTAAATATTCTCTCAAAAATCTTCTCTTCAGTTCAGAAATATAAGTTTTGAATTAACTGTGCTTTAAAGAGAAAGAAAGTAGTTAAAATAAAAAGAAAATAGTTAAAAACAAAGAGAAAACAATTCATTGTTTTCTTTTAAAGAAAGCTTGCTAATTTGAACTGGCTTTTCTATCTGTTTTCTTTTAAAAAGGAAACTTTCTATTCTGAGAAAACTCTCAGTCTATAAAAGAACTCTCATTTCTCATTCAAAACCCCAGTTATTTTTATGCATTGTTAGAATAATGAATCACTGCTTCATTTTAGTTGATAATCTCATTTACATTTAGCTCTCATTTTGCAATAGATTAATGTCAATTTCTTAGATTAAATGAATTGCAATCATGTCTTAGTTTAAATTCATTTAGATTAATCTTGCATTACATTGCATCATATTTATGGAGAAAAATCCTTCATTCTTAGATTGGTCTATGGTTGTGAGACTCTCATTCTGAGAGCTATTCGAAACCTCATTTAGATAGAAGGCAACAGGTCGAATCATACAGGCATGCAGGATGAATAACTCATATTTAATTCTGTATGTGGCTGATGAACAAGGACTATGTTGAAGTGTATGGCTAAGTAACAAGGCCAAATTTAGCAGATACAAGGAGCGTAGCTATGATGGATCATGACTTATTTTATTTTATTGCTATTTGTAGAATGTTTCATTTTGATTTTGGGGCAATGATGATTGATGATAAATGTGGTAGGCGTTGTCACTTATCTAGAAACCACGTAGTTCCATGATCTGAGCTTAACCCTGGGAAAGAAGTGGACAAACCTTTTTTGTGTTCTACTTGTTTGTTACCAATAGAATCATAGTGGTATCTAGAGAGTCTGAGATCTGGGTGCGTTGGACTTCTATCTTGGTTTTAACTTTCTTTTCAAAATCAATAGAATCATAGTGGTATCTAGATGGTCTGAGATCTGGGTGCATTGGATTTCTATCTTGGTTTTTTAGCTTTCTTTTAAAAATCAAGAGATCATAGTAGTATCCAAATGGTCTGATGTCTGAGTGCACTGGATTTCTATCTTGTTTTTTTTTTCTTTTTTTGGATTGTTCAGAGAGAATAGCGGTATCCAGATGGTCAAATTATGGGTGTATTTAGTTCTCTTTCTTTTCAAATCAGAGATCATAGCGGTATCCAGATGGTTAATATCTGGGTACATTTAGATCTCTTTCTTATCAAATCAGGGACAACGATATCCAGATGGTCAATATATGGGCACACTAAGTTCTCTTTCTATTGAATCTCTCTACTCCTTCTGATTATCAAGAGATCATAGCGGTATCTAGATGAGAAATATCTGGATGCATTCGATGCTCTTCAATTTACATAATAAGGTGCAATGATTAACAAAATTGGAAACACGATAGCAACTAGGGTCACTCATCCTTTCTATCAGTTCATACCTATAAATGGTCACCCATCCTATCTATCAATCCGTATCCATCAATCAGTCCCAGGAAAAATTTTCCACTAACTTTCTTCTAACTAACACATGAATTACTCAGATATTTGTGCATAGTAGATTACATTCATCCATTTTTGTGCATCCAAAAAATAAAAGAAAATACAACATCTGTATACATAGTAATCATAATCAAATGCATCAATAAAACATCTCATATAAATATACATTTCATAAACACCATCCT
Organism: Thuja plicata; assembly: GCA_018584345.1. Classification (NCBI taxonomy): domain Eukaryota; kingdom Viridiplantae; phylum Streptophyta; class Pinopsida; order Cupressales; family Cupressaceae; genus Thuja; species Thuja plicata. The sequence goes on from MU223306.1 coordinate 1,725,735, forward strand.
GCATACACATGTCAGTATCATAGGAAAGTAAATCATACATCTAAGAGTCTGCATTATCGAATCACATTGCATAAACATTTCACCATATAAGCATCATCATGTAGAACCATACATATAGAAAGTAAACCAATGGACATCAGATAGACTCAATAGTTGCATCTCATATAAATCTCAAGTATATGAGTACAATGAATGGTCACAAGTTAGAACAAAAGATGGTGATTGATACAAATGTCATAAATATCAGTATGTCAAGATACAATAATTAGTACAACATTAGATAAATCAGTGGTACATCACTACAAAAATGGTATAGTATGATATAAAAGCAAAATCATTAGAGTCAACAAGAACTACTACCACCCTCACTTCAAGGTGCATGGGGGGTGACATATCAGGTGCAGTCCTCTGCTAAGGACCAGGAGCTCCAATACCACTGCTTTGAGACCTCTGGGCCCTACTAGATCTCAAAAAAGTTGTATAACTGATGGGGAGCTTCTCTCCTAGAGGTTTCTTGCTCTCTCTAAGACCTTCTCTTGGTCCTATTTAGGGTCTCTATCACTACCCTAACTAGAGGATTCCTCTCTGATCCTCTAACACACTAGGAGCTCTCCAACAACTTCAAACTCTTCACTAAACCCTCCTTCATGTCCTTACAAAACCATGGCTTCTCTAGCCTCCTACTTCTCTATGTATGCACCCTAAAATGGTCGCCTAGACTTTGGGCCCCATTTATCATTTTATCATTTTATCAATTTTCTAAATCAATGCTTTGCAACATTTTCAATTCAAATCAATTTCCTTGATCAAATTGTAATTAATTCAATTATTTCAATATTTCCTAAGGTTTGACCATTTTTATTTAATTAAAAGATTTAATCTCCCTTTTAATTAAATAAAATTCCTCTTATTTAATTAAAAGATTTAACCTCCCTTTTAATTAAATAAAATTTCTCTTATTTAATTAAATTCAATT
>MU223306.1:1748319-1773536 GCA_018584345.1 Thuja plicata
TTTCCTTGATCAAATTGTAATTAATTCAATTATTTCAATATTTCCTAAGGTTTGACCATTTTTATTTAATTAAAAGATTTAATCTCCCTTTTAATTAAATTTCTCTTATTTAATTAAATTCAATTTCTCCCATTTAATTAAATAAAATTCTTTCAATTTATTTAATTATAAAGAAAACCCCTCTTTTAGTTAAATAAATAAAAATTCCCACTTAAAGCACTTTATTTGATGAAAAAGGAAATAAATTAAATTAAAAATTAAATAAAAATCCCCTTTTCATCACATCTTCCTAAGTGGTGGGTTTTTGCCTTTTAATCTCAACCATTGATTATTTCTTTTTGCCTCTTAATCTCAACCATTGATCAATTATTTTTGCCTCTTAATCTCAACCGTTCACTTTCCTATATAAGAAAATCTCTCCTTCTCATTTTCATATTAGGTTTTTTATAGTATTGTTATGCTGCAGGTTTGGAGAGCAATTTTGGAGGAGAATTTGAGCACTCAAGCTCTCTTCTTGTTTTCTTTATTCTTGCATACATGGCTCCTCATATAGATTAGAATCATGTTTATTTTCGAAGATTAATATTGCATTTGTACTTCCTTTCATAGATTAATATGCATTGTTATCATTTAGATTAATTTCCTTTTATGCATTGCAATCATATATATTAGATCTCATTTTCATGCATTTGAATCTCCCGTTTCATGGTGTATTTGCAATAGACATAACTAGGTCTATCTGAGGGCCTTCATTTTACATTTTTACACATCCATGACTACAGAGCTATGGATCGATATTTGAGGCCTCATTCTTGAGCAACCTTGAATGGAATGATTCATAGAAGTGTGGCAACATTTATGCACACAACCCTAGCCAGAATAACCAGTACTCGCCTAAGGCCTGAATGTTCTCTTGCTTCCCCTACACTCACACACACCACACACTATATCTACATTGTATATACAAGGATTTAATGGATTCCAAGTGGTCATGGGATTTTGAACCACGGGAATGCCAAGAAAAGCCATTTTCTAAATGACTGGTCCAAAACTGGACAATGAACTTGCAAAACAAAAAAGATTTACTAAAAGCTAACCAGAATGAACAAATGAATAATTCAATGCCAAAAATATTTAAGAAATTACTTATTAAACACTCTCCATTCTTTCATTCAATCCATTAAATCCACAAAAGTGTTTGATGATGGCTCTGTATGCTAATTATAGTGTTAATTGGTCCTCCTCAATAACCAGTCCATACAAAATTAAGTCTAACTGTCAAATTAGGGGTGTAGTCACCTTATATACTCTCATCCCACATGCCTAGACCCTTTGGTTAAGATTTGAGCATCATAAAAGCCGATTCCTAAAATCTAGAAAATATTTTCATGACAACTTTGAAAAGTTGTCATGACAACTTTGACAACTTTTGTCAAAATGACACTTTCTCAACTTTGATGACGCTATTTGGTTTCCAAAACTTACCAAATGACCTCAAATTACTTGAAAACATTAAAATCTCACTATTTTAGAGTTTTGGTCAACCCTTTGACCTTTTGGTTGACTTCTAGGTTCTAGACCCTTAGAATCAACTTGACCCAACAAATCACAAACCCTAATTTCTCCTAACACTAAAACACACCTTAAAAACACTAGGGACTTTATAACATAGTCCTTATTCATGGATGGTTGGCCAAACTAACCTACAAGACAAAATGACTAAAGATCTTTCTAAAGACCTTACGGTGCTCCTACACAATCCTCCCCTTGCAACAAACAAGTTAAGGTACCTGTGGTGTCAATTCTAAAGACCTTAGGGTGCTCTTGCACAATCCTCCCCCTGCAACAAAAAAGTTAAGGTACCTGTGGTGTCAGGAACTCTTCACTGATTCCATGCTTCTTGAATTCACTCTCAGCTATCCAAGTGGTTTCTGACTCTGGTTTCTATCTCCACTTCACTAGATTCTCCATATAAACCTCATGTCTTGTCTTCTTCTTTACCCTTGAATCCAATATCTTTTCAACTTGTAGCTTGATCTATTCCAGAGTCTTTAACTCTCCCACATCTTTATGCACCTCTGTACTATATTGTAACTCATCCATATATGGCCCCTTATACTTGATCAAATCCTTCACATTGAAGATTGGAGAAATTGACATCTCCTTGGACAACTCCACCTTGTAAGAATTGGGTCCATACTTAGCCAATATCTTGCAAGGCCCAATCCTTTTCATCTGTAGCTTAATAGGTATCCCTTTTTGCAGTCTTGCCTTATTCAGGAACACCATTACTAGTTCACCCACTTCAAACTACAAATCTCTTCTCCCATCATCCCTTTTGGCTTTCAATTTTTGATTGGCCTCCATTAAGGTCTTTTTCACTTGTTCATGGACCTCCTTCATTGACTGTGCGAAGCCATCAACATGTCCACTAACTCCCTCATATCCTTTTAGGTCTCTAAGCTCCATCACACCCCTTGGATGTGCCCCATACACAATCTCAAATGGACTTTTCCCTATAGTCCTATTTGTGCTATCATTATAGGCAAATTCTGCCAGTGGGATAACTTGCTCCCATCCTTGTCCATATTCCTTTGTCAGACATCTAAGAAAGTTCCCAAGAACTCTATTGACAATTCAGTCTTCCCATCCATTTGAGGATGATAGGCAGATCCATGAGATAAGTTTGTACCTAGTCTCTTCCATAGGGTCTTCCAAAAGTGCCCCATGAACTTCACATCCCTGCATGCAACAATACTCATTAGTAGACCATGAATCCTCACTATCTCCTTGAAGAACAAGTAGGCAATATGACTGGCATCATGTGTTGTTTTACATGGGATGAAGTGACTCATCTTACTAAACCTGTCTACCACTACAAACACACTGTCTAAACTAGTTGGAGTCCTAGGTAACCCCACTACGAAGTCCATACTTATGCACTCCCAAGGTCTACTTGGGATGGGTAATGACTGGTAAATACCTACATTTGATGAAGTGCCTTTAGCCTTCTGACATATGCCACATTGTTCCACATATCTTGTCACTTCCTTTTGCATTTTTGGCCACCAGTAGAACCTTTCCACTAAGTCCAATGCCTTTTTTAGTCCAAAGTGTCCACTTAGACTCCCATTATGTTTATCCTATATGAGGTTCTCCCTCATAGAGCCTTTTGGAACACATAAATGATTGCCTTTGAATAGAAACCCATTCTGCAATGTATACTTTGCAAACTCACTATGAAAGTGATTCTCAAAATCTTTGCACACTTTGTAGATCTCTGAGAAATCTGAAACTCCCTCATATAGGTCTTAAAAACCTTCAACTCCTATACTCTGCAACTAAATCTCTTGAATGGTGAGTAGTTTCCTCCTAAGGGCATTTGCAACTTTGTTTTGCACCCCCTTCTTATGTTTTAAAGTGAAGGTATATGACTGTAGGAACTCCATCCATTTGATGTGTCTCAAGCTAAGCTTGTCTTGAGTGTTTATGTATCTCAATGCTTGTTTGTCTGTAAAGACAAAAAAATATTTAGGAAATAGATAATGCCTCCATTTCTTTAAGGCTTGTACAAGAGCATATAGTTCCAAGTCATAGGAAGAGTACCTAGACTTAGCCTCATTTAGTCTTTCACTGAAAAATGCCACATGCCTGCCTTGGCTTAGGACAACTCCTACTGCAATGCTGCTTGCATCACACTGCACAATGAATGGTTTGTCAAAGATTGGTAACAAAAATATAGGTTGAGTGGCTACTTCTATTTTCAACCTTTCAAACCCCTCATTAGCTGCCTTGGTCCATATGAATCTAGTCTTCAATCCTCCTTTGATAGTCTCTAGGAATGGAGAAAAGTTCTCACTGAATCTCCTAATGAACTTCCTATAGAATTGGGTTAACCCATGGAAGCTCCTAACTTTAGTCCCTATCTTAGGAGTAGGCTAGTTCAATATGGCCTCTACTTTCTCTTTATCCATTTTCAAGTCACCCTTGAAAACTACAAAGCCAAGGTAGACTAGTTCTTCCTTCATGAACTCACTCTTCTCAAGGTTTATGGCGAGTTGTTCCTCTTGTAACTTCTTCAACACTAACTCCAAGTGTTTCATATAATTTCTTTTGTTTTACTAAATATGAGGAAGTCATCTAAATAGACAACTACAAAAACTCGTATAGAGTCCTTCAAGACCTCATTCATCACCCTCATAAAGGTTCTTGGTGCATTGGTAAGCCCAAAGGGAATAAATAACCATTCATACAACCCCTTTGTAGTCTTAAATGTAGACTTCCACTCATCACCTTCCTTCATCCTAATTTGGTAATACCCACTTTTCAAGTCAATTTTAGAGAAATACTTAGCACCCCACAAGAAATCCATCAAGTCTTCTATTCTAGGAATTGGAAATCGATACCTGATAGTTATCCTATTTATTTTCCTAGAATCAATACACATCCTCCACTTACCTCCCTTCTTAGGAGCCAACACCACTGGGACAACACAAGGGCTTATGCTCTTCCTAATCAGTCCTTGGTCCAAAAATTCTTGCACTTGCTTGGCTATCTCCTTTTTTTGCTCTGGTGTCATCTTGTATGCAACTTTGTTTGGTAGGGATGCTCCTGGTATGAATTCAATTTGATGAATTATCTCCCTCTTTGGTGGTAGTGAAGCTGGTGTCCCCTCACATATTATATCCTTGAACTGATCCAACAATTATCTCACTTCCTTTAGCATAGGTGCTTGCTTATGAGTCTCCTCCCACTTTGGCTTTAACAAGATTGCATAGCCAAATTCCTCATCCTTCACATCCCTTAATAATTATTTCCCACTCATCAACAAAGTACTGGATTCTTCCTTCTCCACTATGTCTTCCTCTAGTAAGGACTATATCTTGAAAGTTACCCCATTTTTCTTGAAGGAGTACTTATTATCTTTCCTATTATGGATAGCTTCTCTGTCATACTGACATGGTCTACCAAGAAACAAATAGAAAGAATCCATTGGCAATACATCACATAGTATCCTATCTTGATACTTTCCAATGGAAAATTCTACCCACACTTTTTCATTCACTAAGATGTTTTGGCCCTTATTCAACCATGCAACTTTATAAGGACACACATGTGGAATTTTGGTGAGCTTCAACTTCTCTACTACCTCCTTAGATATAAAATTATCTATTGACCCTGAATCAATGATCACCTTGCACACCTTTCCCAAAATCTTGCATTTTACTCTGAAAAGAGCCCTCCTCTACTTGTGTTCATCTTTGGTGGGTGTTTTGATTAGTATTCTCCTCACATAAGGTGTTCTCCCTTCTTTGAATCTAGACTCACCTCTGATTGTTTAGAGCAATCTTCTTCTTGGACATAAGCTATCTTCTTCTCCCCTTGTGAGGATGTTGGTTTATCTAGACACCTATATGCAGGGTGTCCCAACTATCCACAATTGTAGCATTTCATGGAAGAAAAGTGAGAGATTCTCCCAAAACCTCCCGATCTTCCTCTACCACTATTATAAGAACTTCTTCCTCTATTGTTGTATCCACCTTTATTTCTTGTTTCATGTCTTTTTTCTATTTATTTGGAGTCACTTTGACCTCTACTATCACTGCGTCTTCCACTTGAACCTCCTTTATGGCCACCTATATTGTCTCTACCCCTTCCTCTACCTCTGGAGCTAGAATCTTGCCTCTTCTTGAGTTTCTCTTCCATCTTCAAATCCATTTGAAAACAACTATGAATGGAAGTCAGGGTAAAGAGACTAAGTTCTTCTTCAATTTTCCACCTTAATCCATTAAGGTACCATGCAAATTTGATACTCTCTATCTCCTGGATTCTTGATCTAAGACAAAGCTTCTAAAATTATTTAGTATAGGCTAGCACATCAAGGCCTTTTTTCCTAAGGTTCTGCCTCTTCTTATGTAGTTGACTATCATAATCTTCTGGAAGGTAATTCTCCTTCACTTTTTCCACCATTTTTTTCCAATTTTCTATGGGCTTCTTGCCCTCTTTCTCTCTTTCTTCCTGCAAGAACTTCCACCATGTGAGTGCTTTCCCTCTTAGACTTGAATTGGCTATCTTTACCTTTTGTGCCTCTGTGATCCCATCACATTCAAAGTGATTCTCCATCCCTTCAAGCCATTCCATAACCATTTCTATATCCATCTTACCAGAGAATACTGGTATTCCCTCTAGAGCCATTCCACTCAATGCCTTGAGTGCCTTGAGGAATAGTTCCTCAGGTAGAAGAAGATCAAGCTATGGTTCTACCTCCTCTTCTACTGGTTTCTTTCCTTTATCTATCCCTTCATGCATCTCTTCTCTCAACTTTCTTGCAGTCTCTACCACCTCTTCCATCTTTATCTTCATCTCTTCCATTGCTTCTTCAAGAAGTCTATTCTTGATTTGTTGCTCTGAAAAATCCTTGGCTAACTCTGCATTGGTTACCATGATGTTCTCACCTATGGATTCACTCCACTCTGACATACACTAATCCACTCCCAAGCCTTTCAATGGCTCTGATACCAATTTGATGGGGAGCTCCTCTCCTAGACCTTTCTCTCTCTCTCTCTCTAAGACCTTCTCTTGGTCTTCTTTAGGGTCTCTATCACTACCATAACTAGAGGATTCCTCTTTGATCCTATAACACTCTAGGAGCTCTCCAACAACTTCAAACTCTTCACTAAACCCTCCTTCATGTCCTTACACAACCATGACTTCTCTAGCCTTCTACTTCTCTAATGGTGTCAACTTATTATGGATTGAATTCCTGACTCCTGTTAGGTCTAATTCAACTTCTATGGATCCAAATTTGTGGATCTTTCACCCATTTCCCATTCGGGTTCTAAGCTTCTAGTCTTTTAGGCCTTGTAGCCTTTTTAGGCCTATTAGCCCTCCTTGGCACTAAAAAGCTGGGTTTTCTCCTAAAATCCCTTAACACCCCTAGAAAAAAATTGCATACTCCTTGTGGGTTTTTCCTCCCCTTATATATTTTCTAGGTCTTAGATGTCTAACTTGTCTGTATAGTGGAATTTCACCAAACCCCTAAAAATAAGGGTTTCTAGGGCATTAAGATTGGTTTGGTTTCTTGAACTTCTTTAACTGATCTAATGAGTTCCTCTGAAATTATCCTTCCATCAAAAGGTCTGAACTTCATTCCCCCACACTCCTCTATCCTTTATTGTCACATACCAATCACTTAGCAATCACCATTGCCTCTGCACTGTTCAGTTACCGTAGCCAGAATAACCAGTACTCGCCTAGGGCCTAAATGTTCTCTTTCTTCCCCTGCACACACACACACCACACACTATATCTATAGTTTATATACAAGGATTTAATGGATTCCAAGTGGTCATGGGAGTTTAAACCATGTGAATGCCAAGAAAATCCATTTTCTACATGACTGGTCCAAAACTGGATAGTGAATTTGCAAAACACAAAATATTTACTAAAAGCTAACTAGAATGAATAAATGACTAATCCAATGGCACAAATATTTAAGAAATTACATATTAAAAACTCTCCATGCTTTCATTCAATCCATTCAATCCACAAAAGTGTTGGATGATGGCTCTGTATGCTAATTACAATGTTAATTGGTCCTCCTTAATAGCCAGTCCATACAAAATGAAGTCTAACTATCAAATTAGGGTTTTAGGCACCTTATACACTCTCATCCCACATGTCTAGACCCTCTGGTTGGGATTTGGGCATCATAAAAGCTGATTCCTAAATTCTAGGAAATGTTGTCATGACAACTTTGACAACTTTTGTCAAAATGACACTTTCTCAACTTTGATGGCCCTATTTGGTTTCAAAAACTTACCAAATGACCTCAAATTACTTTAAAATATTAAAATCTTGAAAATATCCCTATTTTAGAGTTTTGGTCAACCCTTTGACCTTTTGGTTGACTTCTAGGTTCTAGACCCTTAGAATCAACTTGACTCAGCAACTTACAAACCCTAATCTCTCCTAACACTAAAACACACCTTAAACACACTAGGGACTTTATAACATAGTACTTATTCATGGATGGTTGGCCGAACCAACCTACAAGACAAAATGACTAAAGATCTTTCTAAAGACCTTAGGGTGCTCCTACACAAATAACTAGGTACACGTTGAGCTTGAGGAACAACACCCTTATAATGACAACACTAGTAGTCTATCTCTCTCTGGGCCTCATGCCCAGATCTCCAAAAATGATCAAGAACATCCTGATGAGGAATATCATGTATACCATCAATGAAAGCTGTGATCTCTAAATGAGCCTATCACTCTTTTTCCTTTGCAGCAGTAGCGCTGGCCTCCGCCATCGTGACCCTATTCTCCAAAGCAATAACCCGTGCATCAGAAGAATCCAACCTAGCCTACAGATCAGATATCTGTTGTGTCAATCTCTCAACCTATGATGGATCAATGTCCATCCCACCCATAGCTACATCCATATCCCCCTCCTAACCCTATCTCCCAAACCCTCATCTCCTCTACCACAAACAACCCATGAGTCCTCACTACCCTCACTGCTACTAGTACTGCTGCCAGTACTACTACTCCCAGTAGAAAAACTAGAACCTAACTCCTCAACATCTGCATCCTCAATATCTACATCCTCTTCCACCACCCTCTCCTTCATCCTCTCTCCCAACATAGCAGAAATTGGAGGATGCACTCTCCAGACCAACTGAGGTGCCTCCTCTTCTATAGCCTCCTCCTCCTCTAAAATGATAGATAACCCAACCCACCTGCTGATACCATGACCGCCCCTGGCCCTCACCCTCCCACCAGCACCAACATGCCCAGGATCATCTCCACCATATCCCCCATCTCTCCCCCATCCTCCATCTCAGCCCCTATCTCTCCCCTATCCTCCATCTCGGATACCATCCCTACCTCCAATCCTCCCACCATTCCTACCTCCATCCCTACTACCATCCCTACCTCCATCTCTCCCTCCTCTCCATCTTTGCCAAGGCCTCCTCATAATGGTACCAACAATAGGGTGAGACACATCTGTCAAAGAAATAGGATGGGACTACTACCACCATGCATCATACTGTGGAGTAGTGCCTACAAAGAAAACAAGTTCACACATTAGTACCATATGAATGATAAGCATAAATGACTAATCAAAAGATATCTACATCTAAGAAAGTAGGAAAAGGGAGATAACATCAAGTAGGGGCAAATCAAAACATATACCTGCATCCATAGTGACTGATCGCCACGTCCAAGCGACAGGAAGAGAGCCCATGAAATCCATCCTGGCAGCATCCAAAGAGATAACAACACCCCATAGAGTGATATCCCTCGAGTGATGAGAAAAATAGGTATAAGAATCAGAGACATCTTGCCTCTCGCCAAACTGTCACAACACTCTATCAGTGTTGTGAAAATATATGATATGAACATGGCGACTAACGTGCCCAATCAAAAATTTCCTTTGTCAACAAAAGGGAAGGTGTGCATCCTCCCCATCCCAAATAGGACAATCCCTGTAAGCTCTCCTAATGAATTATGACATCATATCTAGCTGCCACTGCTAGTACATCATATGTTCAATATGGGACTGAATAATGGAACCATCATACATGAACACATAAGGTCTCCCTGGAGAAAGATCATGGGCACCTACGGGCCTACACACTGAAATATGCTCCCATGCTCAGATCTGCAGGATAGTATCTCCACATCCAAGAGACTTACCACCAAGGTAAGCCACATAAAACATATGAAAGTACATGTGGGCCAACATACAAGGACCCCAAGCATATACAATATGATCTCTGACCATACCTTGTAGCACAACACTGAAACCATTAGAGAACCCATACTGGCGATGATCAGGACACAAGATACCACATATGAAACTACCTAACAGAGTCGACAACCCTTCTAAACCTATGCCAAACCTAGCCCATGGGATATCATAAGGGTTAGACATACCAAGTTGATCCTAGGGTAGACCAGATAGCTCAGATAGAGAATTAATACCAGGGCCTCGATCATACTCTACAAGGGCACCCTGAATGGGAATATGAAGGATGCAATAGACATCCTCAAAAGTGACTGTACACTCTCTAGTTGGTAATCAAAAAGTGCATGTATCAGAATGCCATCTCTCTAAGAGAGTAGAGATCAGACCCCTATTGGTCGTGATCTCATGCATGTAATGAATCTGATATAAACCTACCTGTCTCAAAAAATATCTCTCTGCCTCAGACAACTAGAAATAGAATACTAACCCGATAGGTTTGGACTCCTGGCAATGCAGAATAGTCCCAACGAACTACAAAACATGAGGAAAGCCAATCATCAATATCAAGTTAGAAACTGGAGTATCAGATAAGTACAAGTGCATTCCATAAAGAACAAACATAGCAATTGCGACATTCTTAACACAAATGCGACACATTTATACCGACTGCAACATTCATCTAGAAATTGTGGCAATTTTCCAGAAAATGCGGTAATACACCTGACATTTGCAGCTCATTTATCGATTGCAAAATGCAATCAGCAATTGTGACACACAAACCACAATTACGACAAAATTGGGGAAACTCATGCAAATTTTCAAAAAAGAAATTTTTTTCAAATGCAATAAATGTGCACATTAATGATAAAAGGAAAAAGCAACTCATGGGACATCTTGTGCCAGCTGGACAACGAAAATTTTAGACCTGATCAAACATGTGCATGACTCCAGGAATACCCACCATAGCTTAATAAACAACACAGAAAGTAGAGAAAACTAAAGACAGACTCACCTAATGATCGAAAGCTCCAAGAGTGCAAAGTGACAAATGAATGGCTCTCCAAGCTATTTATAAGGGTTCAGAAAAACCCTTATTCCTCCAAGACCTCAAAAATATTGTCCCGGGCCCTAGAAACTTTAACAGTCTGTATCAGGAGCATATTCAACAATTTTCAAAATCAGTCAGATATCGAGATTACCAATTTGCAGCTTCAACAAATTAACGCTTATGTTGCGACTTTTTTCTGAAATTTGTTAAGGGGGCATAAATACACCTGTTATCATTAGGGCAAGCTAGGGTAGGATCAAAATAGAGAATCTTTGACACACTGCGACAAGCCACAATGCATCAAAGAGGGGCAAATGTAGACACCCTAAAATGGACACAGTTGCAACTTTACATTAAAAACACTAATTTTCATTTATTAATTAATGGTTTTTTAATCATTAATTAATCATCTATTTCCTTCTAAATTTATTCTCCAAATCATCTAATCAAATCCTCAAAATTAATTAAATAATTAATTTTATTTAATTAATTAACCTTAATTGATTAATCTCCATTAATTAATTAAATTCAATTTCTTAATTTTAAATTCAGATATTTAAACTTATTAATTAATTATTCTAATTAAATTAATTTCAAATAATTTAATTTAATTTAATTTCATTTAATTTCATTCAACAATTCAATTTTTAATCCAAAAAGAATTCAATTGTCTCACATGTTGAATACTTTAATTATAAAAATGAATTAAATATTCAATTAAATCCTTTCTTGGTGTTCAAAAAGATAACTCTTAATCACATCTCTGATTACATGTGTTTCTCCACCCACCTCTTCAATTCTAAAGGTAACTCATAATTAGCTCTTCAGTTAACCAAACTCTATCTCCTCTCTCTCAGTTGAAGAGGTTGAGTTTACTAATGGCATCTCTAGTTCCCTTTGATCTCAACCATTCATCCTCCTATCTCTGGGATTGATCTCAACCATTCATATCATTCTCATTTTCTATATAAAAAACCCTTCATAACCATTTGAAGGATCCAAGATTTCAAGCTCACCTACACCACTACTCTGTTAGATTGGTTCAAGCATCAAGCCATCTTGCAATCACACACATTCAATATCATATTCTCGATGCTCCCAAGTCATAGATGCTTCCCACACCAATACTAAGCATCACACAAACAATGTTTCAGAAGGAGTAGAGAGAGAAAATAGAAGATTCGAGCATTGTTGGTTTGCATTCATTTGTGTAGCTCCTTTATTGCTTGTTATTTTATTGATTCATAGTTTCGTTATTAGTAGTTATTTTATCGATTTCCCCCATTGAAAATCGATTCTATTAATCCCTCGTTAATTCAAGCTTGGAGATAGATTTTGATCCATGTGTACAACTCTCAATTGAGAATCATGGTAGATTCCTACCTCACGAAGTTTATCTATTAATTTTCTTCTTAGAGGCCTAATATTTGAAGGTATTTCCCGATAAATATTTATCATTCTCATGAATAAATGTACTGCATCTTCACCTTCATATCTTTCCAAATTGAAGAATGTATCCAAAGAGGACATGTAAGATTATTCTTCCATAATATTGTTTGGATCTTCTTCCTGTTCATAGCACATGTTTTGTTCATAACACATGTTTTCTTCTTCATCACTGAGATCTCCATTTTGTTCAATCTGATCATGAACCTCCTTCTCACTATCTTCATCATCTTCTTCTAATAGTTGAAAGAAAAGATTCAAATCAAGGTGATCTGACAAGGTTCCCAACTCTCAAAATTTTCTTATGAATTCCTTGAGTGGAGCCCTAATGTCTGATGGTATCTCCTTATAAATGCTTACCATCCTTACGAACAAATGTGGTGTAGAATCCCCCTCAAATCTCTCCAAACTAAAAAATGCATCAAGTGGAGACATGTTAAGATCCTCTTCCATGCTACAAATTTGGTCTTCATACTGTTCATAACACATGTTGTCTTCTTCACTTGCATCATGAAATACATCAAGAAACCATTGCTCAAACTGTCTCCAAGATGAAATGGTCTGTGTAAGTAATGATTCATACTCTTTTTGTGCATAGTCCTTTAAAGTCCAAACAAATAACTTCATCACCTAATCTTCTGCAAAAATATCATAATCTTCTATAAATATGTAAAATGCATCCAAGTGTTCCAGTGCTGATTCATCCCATTCTCCATGGAACTTTGGTAGAAGTTGTGAAATTTTTGGGATGCACTAAAATCTCCCAAGATCCAATGACTTGATGCCATCTAGAATAAATTCTCTTATTTGAAATGGCTGAGACATCCTGAAACAAAATTGTCCACCTTTTCAAAGAGGAGAACTACCATCTCTTTCTGAGTTTTCTCCCTCAGTAGAGTCACTGACTGAAATATTTTACTAAATAGATTCACCACCTCTTTTGAGGAATTTTTTTTCTTCTGGTCTCCTAGATTCTTCCTTCCAGTAGAATGCACTTTCAAACAAACTGGTACAACTGTTCTATGATCTGCAAAATCTGAAACTCTAGGTAACTTCACAATACTTATTGTGAGAAAATCTCCCTAGCAGAGTCACCAATCTGTTGGTGCTCAAATAAACAGATTGGATTTCCTATGAACATGCCAATCCAATGTTGGGAAACCTAAATGATTTGGCCAACTAACAAGATTCAACCAAGGCAAGGTTGAACCTTGTGCAATTCTAGCTCTACAGAACCAAGGCTGGTAAGCCTATACCTTAAACTTATCCTTCAATTCCTAAGGCTTTTTATAGCAGATAAAACACACCTCAAATCCTCTCTCTCAAGTATGACAAAGGCACTTAAAATAAATCTAACTGAAAGCAATATATCATAAATTGCAAAACTGAAATACTTTGAGTAATTGAAAGAATGTTTAGAAAATATATGTATAAATTGAAAGAATATATGGATAGGATGTCACAAAACCATAAACAATAAAATGAATAGCCATAATTCAATTAATGAGTAGATCAGTGCCTTATTCTATCACGGGTAATAGAGTCAAAATCATCCCAAGCCTATGTACAACCTTAGAGACAGTTTGCAAGAAACATATCACTTTAAAGGTGTTCAAATGAGCATGTATCTCAAGATAAATCCACAAATATTTCAATTGAATTTAATTTTTCAAATGACAGACCGATTGATTGTGGCCACAAATCAATTGAATTTAACCATGCAAGATGAAAAAATCAATTGATAAAAAAATGTAAATTTAATCAAAAGTATGCAACATCTAACTATCACTTTGAAGAAAATCAAAAGATTTTATCCAAGGGACTAATTGAAAATGAAATTGAATCAATTCCCACAAATTAAAGAAAAAACACTTATCTTTATTGATTTTGAAAAAATGGTACATCCAAGTTCATGTTACAAGTTGTTGATCCAACTACCCAATCTGTAAAATATTATATCTTATTTTTGTCTCTATTTGTTTACATTTTACACCACTTATATATGTGAATGAATGGTTTTCACACCCCTTTAGGGTGAAGAGACACCGCCCTATTAAAATTTAAAAACTTCTTTTGAAAAAAACTAAACAACAAACAAACTAATAACTACCTACATTTCGGATTTGGCTTTGGTAGAAAATCTAAAATAGATTGTACAAACATAAGATTTTTACTGGAGATAGGAAATTTGATTTTCCAAAATGAGTCTATTTTTTATTTTCAATGTTTGATCATTTTCATTTTCTGTCGACATCATATTTACAGCAGGTCAAAATTCCAGCATCTCTGAAACCTTCACTTACATAATTTTGATTGTTCCTGTTGCAGAGCTTCCTTCCTTTATCCCTTCACTTTTAATTTAAAAGTAATAAATATTTGTATCCCATTTCATGTACTCCATAATATCATCAATTATTGGGCATGAAGTTTAGGATGCCATTTTTTAGAGTTTTATCACTATATAGGACTCCAAATTTTGCCAAAATTTTAGATCTCCAACAATGTAGTCCAAACTTATGCATCTATATTCAATGAGGGACACAACTCTAGGTGTGGACCAATTTAATTTGAATCACAACTTATTAACAATAATTCTAATGAGGACAATCATATATTGAATAATAGAGACAATATAGAGGAGATTCACATCATTGATCTTGATGATATCATTGAAAGTTTTGAACACTTCTCTCTCAAGACCCTTACTGCAATTGAACCAAACCAACCAGATGAACCTTTACCTTTGATGCATCTTGAACTTATTGATTGAGAAAAAATTGGACCAATTGAGATCAATTTTTTTTCCAATGACCATGTTATTGCTATATATATCAATGTCGTTGAAACCCAAACAAATTACACCAATAAATAAACTAATGCAACTTCATCTCAAGGGGGTGTCAAGTCTTCAATCATAAAATGAATGAAATAAATGAAGAATCTAATGGTGAAAACCATGTTATGGGAGCATTAGATCATAAAAAAATAAAATTAAAGGATGCATATGAAGATAAAAACATCCTAGAGGCACTTGAAGATGAAAGGCTTAACACCCTCCCTGAACACTTTCAAGAGAGGTCTTCAATATTGAAAGAACAAACATACACAGTTAATATTGGTACCCAAGAATTTCCTAAAATCATACATCTAGCAACATCACTTCCAGAGGAAGAAAAGAAAGAATTTATATAATTCTTTAAATAAAAAAAATAACTTTGCATGGTCATATGCGGATATGCCCAAGATATATCTAGATTTAATTATGCAAATGTAGCCCTAGGAGAAAAACCAGTCAAACAAAAATTGAGGAAAAATGTATCCTGATGTAGCATTACTAGTGAAAGAAAAGTTGAAGAAGTTGTTGGATGTAGGGTTTGTTAGAATAAGTAATTATTCTGAGTGGATATCCAATATTGTACCTATTTATGCATTGATTTCATGGATTTGAATAAAGCTTGTCCAAAAGATGATTTCCCTCTATCCAACATTGAAACTATTGTAGATTTGATAGCATGACATGTTATGTTATAATTGATGGATGGTTTTTCAAGATACAATCAAATAATAATTACACTTGAAGACCAAGACAAAATAGATTTCACGTTTCCATGGGGAACCTTTTGTTGGAATGTCATTATTGAAAGGTGTGTTCCCTTGGTCACCTTGTCGTATGCAACACAGGGGTGGTTCGTGACATTTCTTAATTGTATCTCATGCTTGTATAAGTCAAGTGGTTGTATCATGAATTAATGGGTTGACCTTTTTGTGAAACAACAATAAACAATTGGTATCAGAGCTAAGGTCATAGGCGTGAATCCCATGCTTGCACTGGGGGGATTGTTACAAGGTATGTCCCCTTCGTCTCCTTGTATTGTACAACAAAGTGGTGGTTTGTGACATTTCTTAACTACCTCTCGTGCTTGTATAATTCAAGTGGTTGTATCAGAAATTAATAGGTCGACCTTTTGGTGCAACGATAATCAACAATCACACCATTTGGATTGAATAATGCAAGAGTGATCTATCAAAGAGATATGAAAATTATCTTTCATGATATTATTGGTTCCTCCACTTGATGTCTTAAATACTCCTATGAATTTTCCTTTTTCTATCAATGGATATTTAAGATCAGTGGCCAATTGAAAAGACTCAATCACAAGATTGAAGTCTTCTACTCTTTGGGATCTGGTAAGGCTAGGTGGGTAACCCCTTGTAATACTTAAAAATATAAAATATAATAAAAAAGTATTACACATTAGCAAATAACTCTCAGAAATATACCAGAAGTCATAAATAACATTTCCATAATTGGATCTATTATGGTTTAATTCTTTGCAGACACAACTGAGAGTAAAAAAAATGTATAACTACATCTAATAACACAAATTAAAAGGTGAATTGGTTGAATGATGTTTCCAGCCAAATATTTACAAGAGAAATATTTTGAGACTAATGCAATATCCATTACAGAGTCATGGAGTAATTATTCAACCCAACAACAACCTAAACACAAGTATAATGACCACTAATTCAAGACTTCATTATAGTATTGAGGCTAACAATTAGAAATACTATTAATATTCTTTGGAATCCAAAACATAAACACAACATCCCTAGAATTCAATGTAAATCCTTGAATTATTCTAGCTTTGAAAATACTAGTTTACAATATGGAGACATCAATATTATCACATATAACCATCATACACAAAGTAAACTTCTTGTTATTTTTGAAACAAAATAATTACACCAATATCTAAAGCTTCTACAACACTAAAATATACATGAATCTCTTCCCTATTTCCTTGTTATCCAAAAATGGAACTACTATTGGAACCCTTACAAATGAGAAGAAAAGAAAAATATATAGAAGAGAAGAGGCTCCAAATCTCATCTAATGTTAACATGTGTCCTTTCTCCAATCTGACCTAATTTGTAGAAAATTCTCCTTCTCATTCTTTGAAAAATATCTAATTTGAACCTTTTTAAATATCTTCTATCTTTGAAAATATCTTATGTGCACTTTATTTGTATATGGGAATAAAAATGATCTTGTCTTTAAGTTGTACCGCAAAATGATTGCCCAAAATTTGGTCATTTCTATGAAGTGACTTTACCCCCTTGGAGTGAAAACAAAATTTCAATATGCTCTAAGACTAAAAACTCCACGCTCAAGAGATTAATATCCTTTTTATTATCTTCACCTGGTGAAAAACAAATATTCCCCTCAAGTTGATACATTAGCACCTTATGTTGGCAAATATTTTGCTTCCTCTTTTGATCATTTCAGTGAACAACTATTTCAATTCTTAGGTGAAAGAATTATTCCCTATCTACAAGGTCACAGAAGTCAAGTAAAACCCTATTTTCACCTAGTTTTACATTATACCCTGCATTTTATTTTCACATTTAGTGAATATTTTTCAATAGTTTATCTCTGTAATAGCATTAAATTGAAAGCTCCATATTTTACGTGTACAACTACCAAAGCATCTAGAATGACTTATTCTTCATGCCTTTTATTAATTTCCATATTTCTTTGAAAATGAATCAATTGCACCATTACTTATTGATGCATGTCCATATTTTGTTTCAGATGCCCCAATTGTGTACATTCCTTATTCCATGACATCACATTTTTTTGAAGCATATGTTAACAGTTCACATGTCCTTCTAGCTGCTTGGTTCATGTTTCTTCATCTACATTATTCTTTTGACAACCTTAGACCTTTGCATTTACATGCTTGGTCATTATCATGGTGGACGCCCACTCTTTGTTCAAATATTCTGCCCATACAGGTAGAAAAATCTCTGCCAATGAATGTGAAATCGAAGGCTCAGAAATATTTTCATCAAACCTTTTGTGTGTCTCTTGGTCCATTGATCTAATTTTTGGGTAGGTAGAACATGTTTGAAAATACTATGGAATCTGGACAAACACCCACCATTACATTTGTCTTGGTCTTTATTGTTCAAACTTGTCCACATTGCTTGGAAGTTTCTAAGCCTTATCACCAAGTACATCTAGCACATATCTTTTATGCTTTAATAGATGAATTCCCCTACGCCAAAGCTCCAAAGGACATTTTCTTGGGATTCCAAAGTCGTTTAAATAATTTATTCAGTGCATACCCTATTCCACAACTTCCAAATTTTGTACACAAATAATCTTGAATATTTTCATTTCATTACTCAACAAAATGACTCCATTTTCTGTGCTTTGATGGCTTCTCATACCATGCTCACCTTTTGGGTGTATCCTTCCACTTTTGCAAAATTATTTACTAGAGAAATGATGACTGCCTGTTCTTGTAAAGACTGCGAACTCAACAAAAGGTGCCACATCAACAATAAAAACAAAACAAGAGAGTCGGTCAACACAGTCAAATGTCAAACCCACATATCGACAAAACAAATAATTTCCATTAAAATTATAGTGAGAGAAGTACATGGTTTAAGCAAATTGTCGAATAGAATAAATGCGTCTACAACAAGGAATAGTGTCGACCACATTTTTGAACACACTAATAGTATATCACAAGAATTGTTACATCAAGATCATTAACAACTTCGACAAACCAAGACTAAAATTTTTTGAAGAATTTTGACCAAGAAGAACTAATTTTACAAAAAGACGTAGAGATTAACATGAGTCATTAGTTTACAGTGTCATTATGCTAGACCATCTGGTCAATAACAAGAAAGTATAATATGCTATACAAGAAAAAATTTTGAGTAGGAGCTCCAGACACCTGTTCCACACAAACATCAGGGGGTGAGAATATTGTAGGAGTGCATTTCCAACCTACCATGAAGCAATTACGATTCCCCAGAATCTTTCCTGACATGAAAGATACCCAACCTAGCTAGAGGAAGCCTAACAGTGCAAAAATCAAAGAAATTAATGGAATTGTGCAGCATAAAAAAATCATATTCTAATATTCTTACAATTTCATGGTACATCAAGTACATATATCATAAATAAGAAGATAGAAGAAACAATCCTTCTTGATCAACATATCAAGATCCCCAATTCTATCTCACTCACATTTTCAATATATTATAAATTTATCTTAGCTTGTGGAACTTACAATACAACCATCACACATGCATCGACATAGGCAATTTACATCAATCATACAAATTTTCACCAACACCCTCACAATCACACAATGTCTATATAAGCTTGAGACAAACTCAACTATGAAACAATACACATGGTGGAAAAAGCATAAAAGTGCAAATTGTTTATTATACTATACCTATTCATGATAGTTCCAAGTGAAAGACCATTTTATCAAGTCATAACTATTAGAACATCTCAAAGAGTAAAGTAGGCAATATAAATAAAATCAACATTTGTAATTGTCATTTGTTTCTTCATTCTAGCTCTTCTTATAATATCTATTCTAAGTAGCTTGTTTGATAATGGATTATGAAGTGATACCACCCATTCGAACCAAAGTTACCAATCTAAAATTTGTCCCGAACAAATAGCGCTATACTGTCTAGAATTAAGATGAAACCTTATTTTCCAATATGATTCATTAATCAGTTCAATTAACACAAACTCTAGTGATAAGTTACTTCCCTTAAATGTCAAATGATACAATTTTTTCCATATGAAATAACTGAAATCTATGGCACATGTAGATACATTTTCTAACGACACAATTCGTTATCTCATGTAATGATATTTGGTTCAAGTTGTAAAGCTAATATTTTTCTTTTCAAAGAGAGTATAATAATGAAATCATGTCATTTAACGTGCTTGTATCTATAATTGTAAGGGAATCTTGACCTATACACAACTAACATGGAAGAATTTTCTTTAAATCAATACTTCGCTGAACTTTTAATAATCAACATTATTTATTTGTCATTCTTAACTTCACTATTCACATAATGTATTTCCTCCAACCTTTTAATGTCTTTATAGAATGCAAGAATGTCAAGCAATATGCAGTTCAACAATAGAATACAAGAATGTCAATCAATGTACATTTCAGCCATAGAATGCAAGAACGCCAGACAATATACCGATCAACACTTCTTTATAAGAGAAAACACCACAAGAATCATATCTCAAGCTGTGTACCTGTCTTATGAAAGTATAATTCATTGATCTATATATTAAAAAAATGTTCACACCCAGAAAAGAAAGAAGTTATTATCTACAATAACATAACATAGCCGTGCATTGACATTTCTGGTGGGTTTTAGCATTTAGCATTTTACAAGTTAGCCACCTATAATCACAGTGGAGGAATGAAATATTATACTAATGTTCAAATGAAAGGCGTACTTCATTGAAAATAGGTTGAGGAATACCGTGAGATGAGGTAGGAGGTTTACAGCTCAACATGACATAGCGTTGACTTAGCATTATTATCTAATTCCAATAACTGAATTGTCCAATGCTAAAAGAAGAAACTAATTCAGTAATGTTCTTGCAGTGTATTGCCAAAGAATGGAAATGGCATAAACTGAAACTTTGCCTTTATAGGTTTAACTTAAACAAAAATTAAAACATCTATTAACTATGCTAGAATAGCCTAACCTCATACTAATTTTTAACTGGTAGAGGCGTATGCCATTGAGTCAAGCTGGGAGTATTTAAAATAAGACAATCACCACTAGTCTTGACTTTGCCTATCGACTGCAAAGAACGATAAGGAAAAATGTAGACCCAACTCACTTAGCTGTGGAGCAAGATAATGGGTAGTTTAGTGCATAACATTCTTAGCAGTTCTTCTAAATACTAAGGTATGATACTCCATCCAATGTATTACTTCTGAGCACTAGGAAGGAGCTTACGCTAGGTTGTCTAGTGTCCATGCAAGTCTCAGGAGGTAGTTCCAATAGTATAATGACCCTTACCATTGGTTATTTTCATCATAGCATAGCAAGTACAATAAGGAAATTCATAGGAGAAAGAAAAAATAACATTTTGGATCAATTTCTAAATGGTACACCGTCTATTCTCCATAAGGTATTTAAATTCTCCTATGACATGCATTCTATGCTGCGGTAACTTGAAATTTATAAAGAATTGCATATCTTTAAAAGAAGGAAACAAAACAATCGTAGGTAGAAAACCTGGTATAAGTTGCAAAAATGCCCTCCAGCTGCAGCTCGGCCAATGGTGCTCCTCCTAGCTCTGCTCACATTTTCCTCCTCTTTCCTCCAATTTCCCCCTACTGCCCTCGATTTTCTTGTTTCTTCCTCCCACCATTTGTTTTCCTCTCCCCCCTTTATGACTGCACTCTGTATCATTATTATCCACTTCGTTCTCCTATTTTTTGGAGGGAATAGTGGGAGAGGTGGAAGTTGAGGTGACATTTCTCCTTTAATTTAACAACTATCTTTTAAAACGTTGATACAAGCATGTTTAAATAACTAACTACCAGTTTATTTCAACTTACACAATTATTTTGTCAGGGTTATTAATTCTCCATTATGAAATTTGAAATCTTTTTTATCAATATTTAAAGAATCAAAAATTGGGTTATGACATCCTTTCCGCCTTAAACAATGCATCACCCCGATGCATCAATATGAACATATCATATGGGAAATAATACATCCATAAGAGAAAGAATTCGTTAAATGCAATCTATCTTTTATTTTGTTTTTACAACATTTAGGATAGTGTAAGAATGCGAAAATCATTGAGAATTATTTGTCCTAAGAGCCATATCACGACTTTGATTTGCTGTGGAAATTATGCTGTACCTTTCAATTCTCCATGCATTCAATATTTAAATTTATAAAATTTTCTTAAAGAAGTAACATGCATATTCATCAAATCATTTTTATAAAGATAGTGTATGCACACATTTAAAGAAAGTACCAAATAAAACTTGGTTACCAAGCATCACAACCAATTTCTAGCGAGTGTGTGAATTCCATTACTACCTTCTAGTTTTTCAAGGTTAGGTTACCTCTCTCCGATAATATTACCATTTCTTATGATGTGTCGTTCCATCTGTTATATTCATAGGAACAACACCAAAGCATCAGTTCATGTCATTATCATAATAAAATCAAAATCTAACATTCCCTTATTTAAACGCTTTCATAAATAAATCATCATAATACCTTAAAATCACAAAAAAGAACACACATACTTATGATTTCTTTACCATATCTTGGCATCCCATTGAATTGACCACATTATTGGATACTTCATA
Organism: Thuja plicata; assembly: GCA_018584345.1. NCBI lineage: Eukaryota > Viridiplantae > Streptophyta > Pinopsida > Cupressales > Cupressaceae > Thuja > Thuja plicata. The sequence goes on from MU223306.1 coordinate 1,770,764, forward strand.
TTAATTTTCCTGTCATACTCATATGTTTACACTCACAATACTTTTAGCTCATTCACAATGTCAATACCTCAAAAGGAGAAAATATTTTAAGTTTTAATATCAAGGGACAACATAATCATATAAAGATTATAATTTCTTAACTCAACTTAGATTTAGATCATAACTTGATCTTAAATAACTAAAATAAATCATTATACATACCATATAGAATATGTGGTATGCACTAAGTGAGAAAATCTGTCATGCATGCTCACAAATCACCTGTAATATTAGTGGATCCAGTTTTCCATTTATGTGACCTAGGCCCTCATGCCCATCTCGTTGCCATAGTACTTAATAGAGGAATTTTAACTCAATACATCATAAAAAATATGTTTTCATTTCTAAGACAATGTGAGTCAAATAATTGTTACATCTTAACATAAATAAACATTCATAATTTCATCTGTATAGCTATGCTCAATCCAGGCATACATATTTCAATACATCATGATAATTCATCATTACATAAAATCAAATACATCAAGAGTATACATCAGAATAAAGATCATTAAAGTCAATCATGAAACAAGAAACATAAATTTCATTAGACAAACTGTCCCTCTATAGATCCATGTCTCATAAGCCCTCAGACAATTGTTCCTCTATAGATCCCTATCTCATAAGCCCTCGAACCATTGTCCTCTTTAGATCCTTGTCTCATAAGACCTTGGACAAATGTCCATCAACTATCTCGAGACGGGAGTGTGGCTCAAGCATTTTCTTCCCAACCATAAAGCCTTACACTTCCTTGGGATTCTACCTCCTTGCAAAATTCCCAACGCTGCAGCCTATAAAAAAATACAAAAGGTAGGGGGTATTTGGTGCAGCCACAAAACTAACTACAAAGCACATATGCCTAATGTAGAACATAATCATGGATGTGGCAGGGAGATGAAACATAGGCAACATATTCAAGAAAACATATGCAAACAAATTTGGCAAAAGTATTTTAATACCAGATTTCTACTGGCAAGTAGAGTGAAAAATAAAACATCACTTCTACCCTTCCCTATTTTTCCCACATTCAACACCCCTCACCAGAAGGTAAGCTTTCCAATTCTCATACTTAGTAAGTAAAATGATGCAACTCATGCATATCATATATTTTCTTTTCATGCAATAATGCATTAAACAAAAGTTTCAAAATCACACAACAAGTCAACTAGTCAAAGGAATTATGCCTTTCATTATGGACAATTGCATACATCATGTAAGCTATCACATAATTCACCCCAACTCGTCAAATTAAACATAATACATAAGAGAAAAGAGTGTTGATATTCTGTCAAGAACACCAATCGTGTATTAACACAAAATAATTCTAGTCCATTTTCATCAAGAGATGCCAACCTACTCGTCGAACATCAAGTGTATCAAAATAATACATCAAGTTCAAATACCTCAAATATAATTTCACGCAATGCCTCATGCATACTAATCCATATGCTAGTAATATCATACTAGGGCCATAAAATGTACCCTTCTCATGGAATCCTTCATCTCAAGAATATCCATGCAGTGCTCCTCGTAGTATCAAAACTCACATCAAAGCATATTGATCAATACTAATTATTTCATGCAATGCATATTTTAATATTCATAACCATGTACTTTGAACATTTCTTAACCAATACAATATATTTCAAGAAAAAATTGATGGAAAGAATAGGAATGGTATGTTCTTTGCAATCTACTCCCTTATACATTCTATCAATGTTCCACATTGAACATGATAGAGAACATCACTTCACATTAAATTGATCAGATTTCCACAATCCATTGAATTAGAGCTGAGTTTCTGGTTTTTGATTGTGTGTATTTTTAAGCATCAACGTTTCGGATCACACTCCGTGATCCATCATCAAGATGAGAGAGCATTAAGGAAAAATAATAAGATGCAGACTAGGCCACACTCAAAGAATAAAAGAGGAAGGGGTGGGGTGAGAAAAAGGGGGCACGGTAAACAAGGGGAAAAAAAGGATGACTACCAAGGGTAAAAAGAAAACAACAACAACAACAACAATAATAATAATAATAATAATAATAATAATAATAATAATAATAATAATAAATCAAGAGTAATAAAAATAAAAACCACGGATTAATAATAATAATAATAATAATAATAATAATAATAATAATAATAATAATAATAATAATAATAATAATAATAATAATAATATTAATAATAATAACATATATTAATATTATCCTTCACTAAGGAGCTTGAATCTGAGGACCAATTACCTTTCCTTGATGTTCTCCTCATTAAGAAACCCAATGGCGACATTGGTCATGGTGTCTTCCACAAGGCTACCCATACTGATCTTTACCTCCATTCCTCTTCCCACCATCACCCTGCCCAAAAAGTTGGTATCCTGAAGACCCTGGCCCTGAGGGCCCACAAAATTTGTGACAATGAAAACTTAAACCAAGAGCTAACCCATCTTCGCCAAGTCTTCAAGCTAAATGGGTATTCTCATAAGAAAATTTCCAAGGCTCTCAACCAAGCCAAGACCTTTCACTTTTCCATCTCCGCTCCTAAACCCAACCGAACCCAACCCCCTTTACAGGCCTCCCTTCCTTTTGTGGATGGCATCTCCTAGAAAATTGCTAGAATCCTTACCAAGAAGGGTCTTCGTGTTGCCTTCAAACCCATCTCGAAGTTAAAAAATTGAGTTCCCTCTCTTAAAGACTCCAAGGACCCTCTCTTAGACTCTGGAGTCTACAA
>MU223306.1:1774864-1802853 GCA_018584345.1 Thuja plicata
CTTGGTAGTCATCCTTTTTTTCCCCTTGTTTACCGTGCCCCCTTTTTCTCACCCCACCCCTTCCTCTTTTATTCTTTGAGTGTGGCCTAGTCTGCATCTTATTATTTTTCCTTAATGCTCTCTCATCCTGATGATGGATCACGGAGTGTGATCCGAAATGTTGATGCTTAAAAATACACACAATCAAAAACCAGAAACTCAGCTCTAATCACTTCACATCACAAGACTAGAAACATAAAATACACATCCTAGCCACCTCAAGATCATAAGAAATCTCAAATCCAAAGTTCACAAATTTCAACCCAAATTAAAAAAGTTGAGCAAAATCATAAGAAATAAATGTGAACAAGAACCTTATTTGATAAATACACAAAATTTGGTGGCTAGATAGTAACAAGGAAACTTAAAAATTTCAAGCTAGCCCTTCATCACTTCCAAGTACATCAAATCTGAAAAAAACATAACCAATTAAAAATCAAATCACATATACGGAGTGACTAACACTATCCATAAGGAGGGAGTAGAAGCTACACGACACCTTGCATCCAAGGTGCGCTTAAGAACATGACCAAACACTCAAAAAATATGTCTCAAAGATTACATCACTATATAGCAACACATGACATTGGTTCATGCAACATAACATTGATAATTCTCTCTATTTATTTATTTTTCTTTGCAACAAAAAATTAATTTTGCAAAATTTCATATTTTTTTTATATGACATGTTAGGATCTTTTCCCAAGAATTTCATGAAGATTTAGTTCCATAAGGTTTTTCTCAAATGACCTATCTCGTCATTTCATTTTATTTCCCTTGCATCACACATGCAAAATGTACCATTGCACAATATTGTATATATATATATATAATTTTCATTCATCCCAACCTCAATCTTTGGCATGTATATTCACATCCTTAGTGTAAAAGTTGATCATCAATTAACTGCACAAATAAATCATGGAGATTTATTTCCTTTCTTGCTTCGCACATGCAGAGAAATAGACATTTAACCTTAAGTACATTACTCACACCATAGTTCCAATTTGAGCAAACACAATTACACCAATCAAAATTACACCATTTTCAAGAACTTCAGAAATATCTCCATATTTATAGTTTAGAGAGAAAGAAAGGACAACCAAGAAGCCTTACACACACACATGAGAGGTAATTTCCTGAAAGTGATTGTTTCCATTTGTATAACTCAACACAAGAGTCATCCTTTCCTTTGTCATTAGAAACCATAACTAGGAGTCTCAATGATCAACACATAGGACTATCACTTATGTACATAGACTAAGCATTAGTTGACTTACACAGATTATGTGACTAAGGGTCACAACTAAGCATAGAAAACTCAAGGCCCTAGAGTGGAACCTAGAGCTCTGATACCATATGTAAAGACTGCAACCCACATATCGACAAAAAAAATAATTTCCATTAAAATTATAGTGAAAGAGGTACATGGTTTAAGCAACTTATCGAATAGAATAAATGCGTCTACAAGAAGGAAAAGTGTCGACCACATTATTGAACACACTAACAATATATCACACAAATTATTACATCAAGATCATTAACAACTTTGACAAACCAAGACTAACAAATTTTGAAGAATTTCGACCAAGAAGAACTAATTTTACAAAAAGACTCAGAGATTAACATGAGTCATCGATTTACAATGTCATTATACTAGACCATCTGGTCAATAAAAAGAAATTATAATATTCTAGACAAGAAAACCTTCCGAATAGGATCTCCAGACACCTGTTCCACACAAACATCAGGGGGCGAGAATATTGTAGGAGTGCATTTCCACCCTACCACGAAGCAATTACGCTTCCCTGGAATCTTTCCTGACATGAAAGATACCCAGCCCAACTAGAAGAAGCCTAACAATGCAAAAATAAAATAAAGTAATTAAATTGTGCAACATAAAAAAACATATTCAAATATCATTCTTACAATTTCAAGGTACATCAAGTACATATATCATAAATAAGAAGATAGAAGCAACAATCCTTCTTGATCAACATATCAAGATCCCCAATTCTATATCACTCACATTTGCAATATATTATAAATTTATCTTAGCTTGTGGAACTTACAATACAACCATCACACATGCATCGACATAGGCAAACGCCAATTTACATCAATCATACAAATTTTCACCAACACCCTCACAATCACACAATGTCTATATAAGCTTGAGACAAATTCAACTATGCAACAATACACATGGTGGACAAAGCATAAAAGTGCATATGTTTATTATACCATGCCTATTCATGATAGTTCCAAGTGAAAGACCATTTTATCAAGTCAGAGCTATCAAAACATCTCAAAGAGTAAAGTAGGCAATATTGATAAAATCAACATTTGTAATTGTCATTTGTTTCTTCATCTGAGCCCTTCTTATACTATCCATTCTAAGTAGCTTGTTTGATAATGGATTATGAAATGATACCACCCATTCGAACCAAAGTTACCAAACTAAAATTTGTCCCGAACAAATAGTGCTATACTCTCTAGAATTAAGATGAAGCCTTATTTTCCAATATGATTCATTAATCAGTTCAATTAACACAAATTCTAGTGATAAGTTAATTCCCTTAAATTTCAAATGATACAAATTGTTCCATATGAAATAACTGAAATCTATGGCACATGTAGATACATTTTCTAACGACACAATTTGTTATCTCATGTAATGATATAAAGTTCAAGTTGCAAAGCTAATCTTTTTATTTTCAAAGAGAGTATAATAATGAAATCATGTCATTTAACGTGCTTGTATCTTTACTTGTAAGGGAATCTTGACCTATACACAATTGAAATGGAGGAATTTTCTTTAAATCAATGCTTCGTTGAACTTTTAATAATCAACATTATTTCTTAGTCATTCTTAACTTCACTATTCACATAATGTATTTCCTCCAACCTTTCAATGTCTTTATAGAATGCAAGAATGTCAAGAAATATGTAGTTCAACAATAGAATACAAGAATGTCAATCAATGTACATTTCAGCCATAGAATGCAAGAACGCTAGACAATATACCGATCAACACTTCTTTATAAGAGAAAAACACCACAAGAATCATATCTCAAGCTGTCTACCTATCTTATGAAAGTATAATTCATTGATCTATATATTAAAAAAAATGTTCACACCCAGAAAAGAAAGAAGTTGTTATCTACAATAACACAATATAACCATGCATTGACATTTCTTATGGGTTTTAGCATTTAGCATTTTACAAGTTAGCCACCTATAATTGCGCTGGAGGAACAAAATATCATAATAATATTCAAATGAAAGGCATACTTCATTGAAAATAAGTTGAGGGATATCTTGAGATGAGGTAGGAGGTTTACAACTCAACATAACATAGCGTTGACTTAGCATTATTATCTAATTCCAATAACTGAATCGTTCAGTGCAAAAAGAAGAAACTACTTCAGTAATGTTCTTGTAGTGTATTGCCGAAGAATAGAAATGGCATAAACTAAAACTTTGCCTCGATAGGTTTAACTTAAACAAAAATTAAAACATCTATTAACTATGCTAGAATAACCTAACCTCATACTAATTTTTAACTGGTAGAGGCGTATGCCATTGAATCAAGCTGGGAGTATTTAAAATAAGACAATCACCACAAGTCTTGATTTTACCTATGGGCTGTAAAGCATGATAAGGAAAAACATAGACCCAACTCACTTAGCCATGGAGCAAGATAAGGGGTAGTTCAGTGCATAACAGTCTTAGCAGCATTTGTGAATACTAAGGTACAATACTCTATCCAACATATTACTTATGAGCACTAGGAAGGAGCTTACGCTAGGTTGTCTAGTGTCCACGCAAGTCTCAGGAGGTAGTTCCAGTAGTATAATGACCTAGACCATTGGTTATTTTTGTCATACAATAGCAAGTACAATGAGATGATTCACAGGAGAAAGACACAACAACATTTTGGATCAATTTCTAAATGGCACACCGTCTATTCTCCATAAGGTATTTAAATTCTCCTATGACATGCATTCTATGCTGCGGTAACTTGAAATTTATAAAGTTGCAGAAATTCCCTCAAGATGCAGCTCGGCCAATGGTGCTCCTCCTAGATCTTCTCATGTTTTCCTCCTCTTTCCTCTTATTTCCCTCTACTGCCTTCGGTTTTCCTGTTTCTTCCTCCCTCCATCTGTTTTCCTCTCCCCGCTTTATTACTGACTCTGCATCATTATTATCCACTTCCTTCTCCTATTTTTTGGAGCAAATAGTGGGAGAGATGGAAGTTGAGGTGATGTTTCTCCTTTAATTTAACAGCTATCTTTTAAAACATTGATACAAGAATGTTTAAATAACTAACTGCCAGTTTATTTCAAGACTTACAAAATTATTTTGTTAAGGTTATTAATTCTCCATTATGAAATTTGAAATATTTTTTTTATCAATATTTAAAGAATCAAAAATTGGGTTATGAGAGTTCTCCATTCATCGGGTCTTACATCACTCATGGGCATGAAAAGAGGAAAATCACTTCCCAAAGAGTCCATTTTGTGTGTATCGAGTGACATTTACATTCTCTGATACTATATTTCTGAGGCATTCCAACCTCATTCAAAGACTTGTATGTAGTGCACCCATGACATTCAAAAACCATTTCTTTTGAATATGCCCATACCATGTTGCCAAGATTCCATTTAGAATACGTGCTACAGAGGGGAACCATCAAATTTTATAGACCTGCCACTTGAATCTACTTGAAGATTTTAAAGACCTTTCACCAAATTCACTTTGTGCAGACTCTGCCACCATGGAATGCCTACGAGATTCCTTGAGGGATTATGGAAATAATTTTGTACCAAACCTGTAATTTCACCATTTTGGCAACCCTAAATTTTTAGCCCAAAATGCTTCCCCATGTTTCTGCCTGAAATATCCCCTTTTTTTTCCTTAACTGTGTGGAGATACGGAGTGGGAAACATCCTTTCATCTCCCTCTCCACCCCACTCTTGTATCACGTAATGTTATTTTCTCAAATCTTTGCACGGGGTACACAAGGTATATGTCTTGCTACAATAAAATCTTAGGAATATTTTATTTTAAAAAACTATTCCTGTTCAGAAATTAAGGGGCCCCACTTGGATATATGCATTGTGAAATATTTGAAAATTTTTAAACAAACATTATATATTTTCTTCATGGCTTACTCTAAAATTTAGGGACATACCCATACCTCCCTTTAACATAATTCATTTATCTTCCACATACCCTCATTATGAAAATATTTATATCATTATATAAATCATATGGACAATTTAAATAATAAAATAAAATAATGATATCAAGCTTGGATGATTTCGTTTTGATGAGGCAGGTTGGGTCCCCATTTGGGTCCACCCTAAATTGTTTTTTTTCCATACAAATGAGCCCCATGAAGCTAAAGTTCACTGATACTTGAATTCTGACTAATCTGTTAATTGCTCATACATAGTCAGGAGCCTCTTGAAACATCCTTTGAAAACTTATCAAATAACTTCACTCGGCCACTAAAAATGAGGGGAATTTAGAATCACATATAAGGAATCACTCTTTAGAATGGTTTTTCATGACGATGCTTGAGGTGAAATATTTCAACCATCAAAGTAGCCCTTTTTATTTTCTACAATTGGACATGCCAGGACTTATTCTGAAACCTTTTCAACATCCCCTTTGAAAATATACCAGATGATATTCTGAGAGGCCATCATTGGGAAAATATGTTCATTTAGATACAAGGAATACATGTGCCACAAATATTTTTGAAACTCCTTCAGGATTGCAAGATACTAATGGTCAAACATGACTACTCTTAAATAGTTTTGAACATGCAAACTGAAATTGAATAAAGTTAACTTCATATGGGGTTAGTAAAATAATCAACCAAATCCCCCATCACCTAAAATTTTTCATATAAGTACTTTGAGATAATAATATCGTAGGGGAATTCTTGGCTTTTCTTGACAATCAATGGGTTTTGAAATATAACTTTTTGAAAGCGGCAACCTGAGAATCTAAATAAGTTACAATTGCAAAAGGGCTAGAAAACTTATCAAATGGACTCCTGATGGTTTAAAAATGTACATATGAGTTCATTCACATGATACCATTACAAAATATAAATTGGGTTATCATGATGACTGATTGTTAACTTTTATTAACATCCAAAGTTAGCCTTCTGATAACTTTGACACTGCACACTGAGTGAGTCTAAATAAATTGAATTTGGTTTGAGCTTTGAAAATGCAACAAATAAAGTCATGGGGATCTACAAATGGACATGGGGAATTTTTTTCATGTTTAAAATGCAATGGAATGGCTATCTCATTATGGAAGGCAACAGTGTGCAAAATACAAGCCTCTAAAGTAGACTACTCAGACAAATCTGGAAATGTGTATAATGTAGATCTACGCAAACCCCTCAAAACAAGCTCTTCAAAAGTAGGTCAAATATGATTACTTGGGGGATACAAGTGGACACATCCACTTAATGACAGACACTCAACATGATTCAAAGGGTTTTTTGCATGAAAATCGTTAGGCATCGAACTTATTGGTCCTTAAACTAGGCCTTTTCATGTAGGCTTTCAGGAGTTCACTTCATGCTTTAGTCAAAATTTCAACATGGTCACTCTCAAATTTCTCAAAAATTTGAGAGTACCAATAGTGACTCTAGTTCAGGATGCATTCTCTTTGTAGACATAACAAGTATCCAAATATATGGTAGAGTAGACCATTCATTAACTCCATTGGGTTCCCTCCTGACTAAGAATTAGGCACACTCTCCAATTGGTGGCCCCAGACAACCAAACAAGTAGAAAAAAAATTTTCCATTGTCATAAAACTAATTCTCATTATGAAATAACATGATCCAACTAAAAAAATCATTTAAGGACATCTAATCATACTAAAGACAACTGACATCACTCATCCATTTTTCATGCTTATCATTGCCAACACACTTAATACCTATTGGTACACTGCAATCAGGTATACATTGAAAAGTACCACAATCTGAAATATACTTTTCATATTCATAGCATGAGGGATATCTATATATACTATGGAATTCCTAATTATTAATCCCATCACCATACTTAATACAGTCTCTAATCAATTGCACTAGGAAATGAAAAGATTCCAATTCAACCATATCACTAGGATCATCAAGTCTTACCTTAGCATATGCTTGCACATTGAAGAAAATAATATCATACTCAAATTGGTGCACACAATGTAATAATTTTGAATCTATATGGTTTACATGAAAACAATCTACATCACTCTAAAAATAATATCCATTCTCACATGAATTAAGCTCATCTCCCCTAGATTCAATATCACAACCATATTCATGGTCATCATAAAATGACAATTCTGAGACACTAATCTCATCAACATTTTGATCCTTTTAAAAAAATAACATGTTATCTTGATTAGCTGGGAATGCTTCATCTTCATACATTGGATTCACAATATGGTAAAGATCCATTTCAACCACTCCATGGCACAATATCAAATGAATTTCTTCCATAGTCTCACAATATCATAGAAAAATACAAAGTGTATGTTCAAGGCCTCTGATAAAGTCTAAGTTTTAACAGGTTTTTAACAAATGAGACACAATAAATAATCTACCTAAGGGAATTGGTTGCAATGAGTTATCCGTAGGCCCAATACATGGAAATAAATTTCCAAAATTGATACTATTGACCCTCATGATCTGTTTCCCTCCTTATGTAAGAGGCAATCTCATGTGAAGATGATGAGAAAATAATGCACTTTAATAGTCATTTGAGGCATGACTGATCTATTTAGGGTGATGAAATCCCAAAATCTTACAATTCACAAACATGGGGAATACATATGGTGAGTACCTTCCAAGGGTGACACAACCCTTGTACACTACGAATAAAACAATAAGGATAATAGGTAGGCTTCTGAATAACCAGTGTCTAGTAAAGGTTCCATTCAAAATTTTAGGGTATAAAATCCATTATAGAGCTCTCCCACCCTTGATAAATCAAGGTTTTGTGCACCTACAAGGGTACTAGAGGAGAGATATTCCTGGACAAAGTTTTATGCCATCATTTTCATCATGACTTCATCTTTATTATAGTGGGGTGGATTGCTTGGCTTTAGCCATTCCCCACTTGGGTTGCTCCCTCTCATCAGACCTTGCAAGGGAAATGTTGGGAGCTAGGTCCACTAAAGATAATGTACTATTTTGAATATAAACAAAGATTTAAGTTGGTCTAGTTTTCTAATAACCTAATTAAGGGGAGAGCATATCCATACCACGTTAAATTTCTAAACATGTCAAACATTTGATTATTTTTGTGACCTTTTTCCAACTAAGGGGGATTTCAATGGGTCTGATATTATGATCACCCCATTAAGGGGACATAATATCCCTACTACCTTTATCCACAAACAATTAAGGTCTCATATTTAAGTTATGTTTTCAAAATGAATGAATTAAGGAAAGAGAATCAAGTTTAGTGCAAACCTTCTTCCAAGAAAATTGCCATAAGCTAACACCAATGGATTAGTAGCCCAAGGTTATAAATAGTTAGCATTTCAATCAATTGACAAATCATACTTTTCTTGATACCTATTGTGGATGTTTGAATAGTAGTCAAAATTAGATTTTGCTTCTTCGTCTATCCTTAGTTGTGCTCAATTGCCCACTCTAATCATGATTGATATGAGATTTTATTTTTCAATGCCTTTCTTGATCTAAAACCAACTATTATTGTAACAAATTTCTTGAATTTCATGCCTAGTTATTTTCAATGAATTATTTGATGGAGTATTCTTTATCCCAAAATCAACAAGCTAAAATCCAAGAATTAGTGACCCAAAATCTCTAATCAATAGTAGGGAACTTTCATGAGGGTTCTTGTATTTATAACAAGTTGAAATTTGTTTTGAAAACCTTAAAGTGTAGCTATAAACTTGCTAATAGCATCTCATTCATCTTACCTTTAAATTTTTTCAATGGATTTTTGTTGAAATAAACAATGGGAAATTCTTCTCTTTAATGCATTTCTTGATCTAAAACCTGGGCTTTAGTTGACAACCTTTCTGGATTTTGTACTTGTTGGGATCAAAAAATAGAATATCACAAATAAAAATTTGGGAATTACTTTTTTGACAAAAAAATTATTATGCACTACAACAATTATTAAATATGCTAGTCTGTAAGCCGAATGTACTAAAGTTTCAAGCCCATGTGCTAATTTATGGTTTGGATATACAAATGTCTAACTGCTAAATGTTAAAAGAATAGGGAAAAACACTAATCTTCTAATTTCAAACTCTGAGAAAACATATATGTGCTAATCTTACAAGAAATTGTTCTAAAAAAATAGATCAAATGTGCTAAAATATCAGGCCTATGTGCTAAATTAAGTAGTGAAAGCACTAAAATAAAAATTGCATGCGCTAGAAGATGGTTTGGATGCAGTTTTTCATGGGGTAAATGTGTTGTTCTACTAGTCTCATGCGGTATTCTATTACTTTTTGGAACCTATAAAATAACAAACTTGCAAGAAAATTCTTAGAAATAGAGGCATGGGCCCCATGGTGGGGACCAATAATGTGTGTGGTATAATCATGTCAAATAATAAAACACACAAACGGAACTTTATATTAGAAACTAATTTTTATTGATAAAAATAATCAAAATCAAAGCAATAGTTCCTAAAACCATGTCATTGTCTTCTACCATTAAGGACCTATTTGATCTTTTGAAGTGGTTCTTAGTAGCACAAGATCATATAGATGACAACTTAATGACTGAGATTTATAGAATACAATATGAAAATGTGAATATGAGAGATAAGATGATTGAGGGATGAAAGAGGGTGGACTAAGCTAAGATGAGGATGATGCAATTAATGAAGATGGAGCATGACAAAAATGAGCCAAACTAAGATGCAGGTGGAAACTAATGTAAATACTATGCTATGGAAAGAAAACTAAATTAACACCATGCCATGAAAACTACATTCAAAACCATGATGCAAGGTACAAATGGACTAATGATGCTTACATGGATGCAAAATTAAACTAGCAAGAATTCAATGTGAAAAGATTTGATTGTGGATCCTTTTCCTTCAAAGATGAGGCCTATTTATTGTTGATACTATGGAAATAAAATTTCAAACTTCAAACTCTTAGTTGTTCCCAAACTTTCAAACTTCAAACTCTTAAACCCCCCAAACCCTTAAACTTGTGAAACCTTAAATCTAATTTGATCAAATGAAATAATGAGCATGAAAGTACACACAATCATAATCACATCCACACAAGTTGACACAATATTTTTATTGTGGAAAACCTATTAGGGGAAAAACCATAGTGGGGCTGATTACCCACAATAAGAAAATACCTTATTAGAAGTATAAACTTATTACAATTATGGGGATTGCACATGCAATCAGGCTCAGTGCCTAGAGCTCACTGCTCAAATAAAAATCATAGGGATATGACCCTAAGTAAGGCACTCTTCCTTATATATTTGATCACTACAATGATCGATCAAACTCCAATCTAATAGGATTTTGTGAACTGTTGAGAATGACATTCCCAATGTCTGATTAAAGTTCCTTATAAGAAAAAATTGCAGATATTGGTTCAAAATATTATTGAGAATACTTCTAATTTCATTGAATTAGGATATCTTTTTGAAATACACCTCTCACATTTGCATCCATGGTTGACAACTTGAATTTTCCCTAATTCTTCATCTTATACCAAGAACTAGGTCAAAAAAACCTAATTCACCATCTCTTCCAATTAATCTACGCACTAGATATATTGATTTGAATTTATCTTTGATTGTTTAATCTTGACCAAAAACTGTAACCATCTCCTCGATATTTTAACTCTTCATGATATCATGTTTTGTACTTGCACAACAAGATTTAAAAATTAGGTCGGCCAAGAACAAATGATACAAATGAAAATATTATCATTGACCAAAAATTCAACCAATCAGGTCCTTCTCATCCATGTGGATCACCAAATAATCAAGAACATACCTTAATAACATCCTACAACATCATGAAAAACACTCAGCCATTCAAATCCATCATATCCATTGGATTTGCCAACTCTTTTTCACCAAGCCTTGAAGAATACTGTCATCAAGCCGCTGAGACAATAAGATTATGCCTTGTGGACCTCTGAAGTACAAACCCTTTGAGTTGGATATACCTGATTATGTCCCAAATACACTCCTAAATTTTCTCCTTGAAATTATTACTCTGTTGAGAACACTAAACCTTTTTCTAACTTCTTGTTAACAGTGATTGTCACCTTTTCTTCCAATTAAGTTTTGTAACCTATTTACCTATCAAGATCTTCATGAAACACTCTAAAATTGTTGGTGAACATGGTAAAAAATTTCAAAATCCTTCTTATACATGTGTGACTCTATATCTATCATATACGCTTCTCACTAGAGCTTTGAACACTTTGATCCACTAGCTAAGCTATACAAGTTAACTTAGAAACAAAAATTCTATTCTTGTGATAACTTCCTATTATCAATTCCTCTGCTATGTTGACATCAATTCCAACACCTTCATCTTCCAAATTTTCCATTATGCAAACAATCTCCCCCTTTGACATTGATGGAAACATGTGATGTGAAAACTAAGTAATACAATTAAAACCAACAGTCTCACTCCAAGAAAGATAATAGATAGTACTACTAGGAATATCCTTCATTATATTTTAGAGTCTCTCTAATAGAACTTCTTCTTCCCCCATGGGAACATTCTTGACTTGGTTCCAATCAAATTACATACTCTTCTCTTCATTTTGATTCTCCCCCTTGAATATACATCACACATACTTTCTTCTTCCTAATGTGCAAGTATTCATGAAATTTATTTTCTCATTTGATACGCTCTTTACATCCATCTAATCTTAATAGCTCTTCTATTATTTTTAACATGCCCGTCTCCCCTCTGACATCAATGAAAAAGGTGTATCATTAGTCCTTTTTCTATTTTATTTGTCTTATCAATTTCTAGTTCCTTTTCCTTTAATGTCTACTTTAGTTAATTTGTCAATCTCATATTTCCTCTTTCATACATTCCTCTAAGCCATCCAAACATTGATCAAACTATGAGCTTAATGATTCTGCACTTTCTTGTAGCATCCTAAAAAAATCTCTTCCTAATTAGGTAACTTTTCCCTACCACGATTACTACTCCCCCTGAGTAGTATCCTTGATACATAAATGCATCTTTAATAATACTTGTATGTGGCTCATCTGGACTGATGCATCTTTTTGCATCTTAGTTTTGAGTAGGAGAAGCAAGTCCCTTTGACTTTCCCTTGGATCTTACTGATGTAGATCCCATAAATGTGATCTCTTTTTTATTCTTCCTTCTTGTCTTGTTCTTATAATTCTTCTCCTCTTCTCCTTTATCGTTTTATTTTTCTTCTTCTTTTCTTCTTCTTTTCTTCTGAGTTCTTTGTCCTCCTTTTCTTTTCCTTTCTTTATGCTCTTTCCACTCTTCTGCAATCTCATGTTTGATCCTTTAGTGTCACCTCTATCTTCCTTCTTGCTTCTAAATTTTTTAGTAATAACTTCATAAATATTGCATCTAATTTGTAGATCCATTCTCTATCAATTCTTACCTTTCCTTTTAGCAGTACATTGACTTGCAATATGACCATACTTCTTGCATGAAAATCATCTATCCTTTTGTCTTTTGACATCGTCAATCCTCTTTCTCATACTGCTACATCTGTTTGGATCATGATCATTCCTTTGTCAATCATAACATAGATATCCCTTTTTGTGATCCTTTTCTTTGAGTCCAAGCTTTTTACAGTCATGATTATTGTCCTTGAACCCTTTAACTTCAGACTCCTTTTCCAAGATCTTCCTCTTGGTCTTTTTTTTTATCTTCTTTGACTTAGGCTTAGCTTGAAAAGACCTAGATCATTCCCCTTTCTCTAATCCAATACTATTCTTGTCCATTGACCTTCTCTGAAATAACAATTCCTTAATCTTATCTTAACTAATCTTGAACTTTTTTTTTAAATCATTTTCAATTTTAAGCTCTTCTTCCATTTATTTGATCCAGTGATCATCTATATAGGTCTTGCATACTTCTCTTGCCTCAACCTCAGAAATCAAGAAAAGATGATCTTCCACAATTTTATGACACTATGAGCTGGAGTTTCCTTCAACTGACTTTTGATTCTCATTATTCTTAAGTTGCTTCATATAAGTCTCCTTCTGATTTTGAGTATTTGGGTTGTTAAAACTTGTGGATCCCTTCTCTTTAACTAATTTGACTATATCAATTGTTACTTCGTTTTGTATTACTGACCCTTTTGAACTAATCATGATCTAATTCCTATCTTTCTTTTGAAATAGTATATTGACACTTTGTTTACCTATCTTTCCCTTGCATGAATTAGATTGACTTCTATTATCCTGAACTATTAGGTATCTTCCCTCAAAATGGATCAATTTTTCATATCTTGGTGTTATTTTCTTCACCTGTGACTCTAGCATTGTTCCCTCTTATTTTATTACATTATCTTCATCAATGATCTTTCCTGAGACACTCTGTATCTGATTATAATTTTTATAATGATTCAGTCTTATGCACTTGGGTATCATCTGCTTTACCACTATTTTTTGTGCTTCTTTTTCACGTCCTGTATAAGTCTCCTCCTTTGCATTTACTGTGCCATTTTGCACTTGATTTTGATGTTCCTCCTGGTCTCTTCTCACTTTTTGATCAACATGTATGTTTCTACCTGATTTGGATATATTATTAATATCTTCATCTACTCTAACATTTTCACTTCTACTATCCTTCTCAACCCTTTTTTGTAACACCTGTATGCTTTATTTTTGGTAGAGTATCCCAAAAATATGCCCTCATCACTCTTGATGTAAAAATTTCTACCAAAAATTCTGAAACACTTTATAGTAGGAACACTTCCACACCAAAGTTCATAAGGTGTCTTACCTGCTCCTCTTCTAATTTTTAATCGATTAAATTTGTATACTACAGTGCTAACTTCCCCTCTCTCCAAAATTTTCCTAGAAAATCTCCTTCTAACATCATGGTTCTTGCAGTATCAAGGATTGATATGATCTCTCTTTCCACAACTCAATTTTTTTGTGGAATTCTTAGTATAGGAAATTGTCTCTCAATTCCATGTTCTTCATAAAAATTATTGAACTCAATGGATTTGAATTCCCCTTCTCCATCTGATCTAAGACATTTTATCCTTCTCCCTATTTCATTCTCAATCATGAATTTAAAGAATTCAAAATTTTTAAGAGCTTCAAACTTTTCTTTCAAGAGGTTACCCAAACCATTCTAGAGTATTCATCAATGAATATCACAAAATATCTATCTCCTTGTATGCTTCTTATCTTGTAGGACCATACAAATCAGTATGAACAAGATCTAACAATCCATTTGAGTTTTCATCCTTAGAACTAAAAGTGGTTCTTGTTGACTTACATGAACGAAATTCCTTACCAATAGTATTGGTAGGCATTTTCAGTCTTGGAAGGTTTCTAACTATAGAGGTAGAATTTATAGCCACAATGTTATCAAAATTTACATGACATAGCCTCTTGTACCATAACCAAATTTCATCATCTTCATAAATAAACAAACTTTTTAGCTTAATATTTAGATGAAATACATTACCTCTTGTCTGGGATCTTGTTGCAATCTCCTTTCCACAATTTTATACAATCTTTCATCTGTCATTCTTGAAATGTAGACCATATCCTTTGTTCATTAGTTGTTCTACACTATAAGATTTTGTCTCAAACCTTCTACATATAACACACAATTTGCATTATTCTTTCCATCTAGAGAAACAAATCCTCTACCTCTAATCACACCTCCAGTTTTGTCACCCCATCTTACCATACCATCGTCAACTTTCTCAAAGATTATATATTTACTCTTATCACTGGTCAAATGGTGAGAGAATCCACTGTGTATTACCCATTTATCCTTTTTGATAATTTTTGTAGAAAAGGCCCCCTTTTATTTGACAATACAATCAGTGGAACAAGAAAACATACAATCTATAGATTTGCAATCATCTTCCTTTATTGCAATGAAAGAACTAATGAGCTTGAAATCGTTAGACTTAGTACCTTTTTCTTCTTTCTTAATGTATGAACTAGTGGGCATGGGATCTGTAGGCTCAGTGTCTTCTTCTTTAATAGAAGGTAGTGTGATTTCACTATTATTTTCATTAGTACCATCAGAATTACCATTTGAGACTGCAGGTCCTCTCATAGAAATTAGTGCCTCCAACTTTTTAATCTGACTTTGTTCTTTTTTAATTTCCTTCCTAATTTCTCTCATTTCTTTCTTACATGTTGATAGTTTTTATTGGTATATGTTACTCTGATTTTATCTGTGCATGTCTTTGTTACAAGTTGTCATAGTGGATCTCCCTTGAGCTTGTTAATATTCCTTCAAGGGACCAAAGCTCTAATACCAATTGTTGATACTATGGAAATGAACAACTAAGAGGGGGATGAATGTTTTGTTCCTAAACTTTGAAACTTTAAACTTCAAACCCAAAAACCCCTTAAACTTGTGAACCCTTAATTATGATTTGATCAAATGAAATAATTACCATGCTAGTACACACAATCAAAATCACATCCACACAAGTTGACACAATATTTTTATCATGGAAACCGTATTAGGGGAAAACCCACAGTAGGGATGATCACCCACAATAAGAAAATACCTTGTTGTAAGTATATAATTATTATAATTTTCAGGATCGCATATGCAATTAGGATCACTACCTATATTTCACTACTCAAATGAAAAAAATTAGACTAAAACCCTAAGGAAGGCTCACTGCAATATAGATTTGATCACTACACTGATCGATCAAACTCCAATATGATAGTATTTTGTGAACTGCTGAGAATGACAACCCCAATGTCTGATAAAAGTTCCTTAAAGAAAAATTTGTAGATCTCTGTTCAACCTCTTATTGAAAACACTTCCGATTTCACTAAATCAGGATCTTCCTTTGCTATCCACCTCTGACATCCGCATCCATGATCAAAAAATTGAATTTTCCCTAATTCTTAATCTTATACCAAGAACTAGGTTGACAAAACCTAACTCACAATCTCTTCCAATCTATGAGTTAGATCTCTCAATTTAAAATCATCTATGACTACTTATTATTGACCACAAAATATAACAACCTATCGTAAATCTTAATGATATCATTTTCTTTACTTGCGCAACAAGATTTACCAACCAGGTCGGCCAAGAATAAATGCTACAAATTAAAATATCATCATTGACCAAAAATTCAACCAATCGGGTCCTTATAATCCATGTGGATTGCCAATTCATCAAGCACATACCTTGAGAACATCCTACAACATCATGAAAAATACTCCGCCATTAAAATCCATCACAACCATTGGATTTTCCAACTCTTTTTCACCAAGCCCTTAGGAATACTGTCATCAAGCCACTAATACATTAAGATCATGCCTTGTAGACCTCTCAAGTACAAACCCTTTGAGTTTAAAATACTCAAGTATGTCAAGAACACACTCCTAAATACACATCATGAAATTCCTTCTCTGTTGAGCACACTGGACCTTTTTCTGGCTTCCTTTTAACACTGACTATCGCCTTTTCTACCAGTCAACTTGTGTAACCTATTTACCTGTCGAGATATTCATGAAAAACTCTAAAGTTGTGGTTGACCATCGTAAAAACCTTAAAAATCCTTCTTCTACTTGCCTGAATCTATATCTATTATATGTACTTCTCATTAGACCTTTGAACACTCTATTCCACTGGTTAACCTAAAATAGCTTAGTTAGCAACAAACAATCTATTATTCTGATCACTTCCTTTGATCAATTCCTCTGCTATGTTGACATCAATTCCAACACATTTATATTCTGAATTTTCCATTATTCCACCATTTATAAGATTTCCAAGGCTGAGGGATGAGGTCACATAAATCAATGGTCCAGGATTCAATATGTTGGATATGAAGAGCTAAGATCCTCCCGGGTGGAGAAAACAATGTTATTGTATTCCTTCCATGCCATGGAGTGACAAGTGTGGCTTGTTTGGGCCAATATGATGGAATGCATCCCAAGTGGTTGTGAAAAGGTTGAAATGGAGGACATGTGCCAAGGAGGACAAATGGAAAATATTTTTCGTTGAAGATGATAAAATATCCTTGCCATGTGGCCTTGGTGGTTGAGAGAAGGAATCTCTACAAGTTGAAGATAATTACCCATTTATTAATTAGTAAATTAGACTTTCAAGTGACATGATGATGTGGCCATGTTGAGGTAGCAAAGTGAGAAATGAGGTGAAACTAATTTGAGGTAGAATTAAATTGATTTGATGGGAGGTATAAAAATATTAAGAGATATGAACTATGAAATTAAATATTAAAATTTATCTATATAGTAGAGGAAATAATTAATTGATTAAATAAATAGGTATTTAATTAATTAAATCACCAGGCATATTTATGTTTATACATTTTTCCCCACTTTGAATTGAAATGTGAACAAAATCATTGATTGGAAGAATATTTTTGAATGTCCCTAACCAGTCTGCTAATATGATTGAGAAATTCACCGATTTTCCCTGTCGTTGAAATGTTTGATGAAAACTACAAGTTATGTCCTGGATGAAAAAATATATGCCCCAAATTTCTGATATGAGATTGAAAGGATTCCTACCCTTTCAATACTAAGGGTAGTGGCTCATAGATGTGAAGCATATTTCCAAAGGTACGTGCGACCCTATAATGGTGACATCATAAAATACCCTCCTCAACACCTCAATCATTGAATCTCCATCTAGTTCATACTCTATCATCTCTCTAATGAAGAGGATGTGAAAAATTCAATACACGTCCTCCAGGGTAATTGTAATCTCATGGGTCAGTAGGTGGAAGGTATTATTCTCACTATGCTACCTCTCGGCTAAAGATATCAAAAGTCCCCTATTAAGTGTGTAATGGGGAATATTATGAAGCCAAGCCAAACCACATATGCAAACCACTACACGATCAACTTGGGATAATTAAGGTAACATACAGAATGAGCTAGGATATTGGCCTCACATTTTTAGCACATCTAGGTACACCTATCAGGTACATCTATCATACAATCAATAATCTAATACTCGATTGATTTATCAATCACATCCAAGATCTATTATACCAATTAGATAACACATCAGATCATATACTCATATCAATCCAACACATCAGAAACATATCACACATAATCTCATTTGAGAAAAACTCTATGACTCTCACCTACCATGAGGTCACGCACCGAACTCATCAAATAAAAAATCATCCAAATTGAATCAATCATTAAACACATTGAATATCAATAAAAATGGTACCTATATCCTCTAAGGGAGGCATATGCACTACTTTGTGAATTGCATGTACTAAAATGCCTAACCCATGTGCTAAACTAGATTATGCACCAATCTTCTAGTCACAAGCACTACTTTTATGCTATGCACTATATCATCAAATGCGCTAATACTACCCTTATATGAACTAAAACTCATATTCACTAACCAATTTATTGCATACGCTAGACTACACCTATAACATGCTAGTTTTCTATCATTTCAAGGTACTAATTAAGATATCATAGGTGCTAAAAGACTAATTGATGCGCTAAAATAACATTCATCTATGCTAAAAAATTGTAAATTTAAAAACATGTGCTAAAACAAATCCAAAATTAACAAAAAATGGCAAAATTAGGGTATATATTGGTGGCCCATAATTGGTTGACCTCTAGAAGCATCAGACTCTCTCGGAATGGTGTTGGGCATACATAATCACCATCGTCGTGATGTAAAGGATGGGAGGAAAATGGTATTTCTCACCAAGGAAAAGTAAAAATGAGAGTAAAAATGACGTATTACTGCTATTAAGCCCTATTTACCCTAAAGGTTGTTTCTTGATATCTATATTATTTCCCTTCTGCAACACAATTTTTCACCATGATATATTCAACCAAATAATTTTATTTGGAGATGAATCTATATTTTGTTTGCTATTTTTGAATTTTTTGAAGTATCCCCTTCTGCAACGCAATTTTTCACAACGATATTTTCAACCAAATAATTTTATTTGGAGATGAATCTATATTTTGTTTGCTATTTTTGAATTTTTAAGTATCTTTTCTTCTATTTTTGAATTTTTTCAGGATCATTGAGATATGTACAAATTTCATCTGATGGTATCAGGCATAAAAATGCTTCAGATGTATGTTTTTGATGGTCTCTGTCAAAAGATCACCTTCTTGTGTGGATAACTGATATGCACCAAAACAAAATGTTGATATGATGATGAAGGACAAGCCAATTTGCCTAAAATGTTTCCTTCTTTCCCATTGTTGTTGATTACAAGGATTTTCTCTCAACACTATATTACCCACTTGAAAGGTCCTATGTTTCACCTTGTGATTCTAGCTTTTTGACATTCACTTTTGGTATACTTTGAGTTGGTCAAAGGCTGGTTGGCGACATTCATCTAGAAATTCCATTTACTACAAGATTGAGAATATATTCTTCTTCTATGATGAGTCTTTTTGATGACACCCTTAGTGAAGGAATTTCTACCTCAATAGGAAAACCAAACTTTGATTGATATAACAAAGGATATGGTCTGGCCCCTATTGGGGTTCAAAAGCTAGTACGATAGGACCATAATGCTGGATTGAGTTGCATGTGCAGATATTGACCACTTACATTTGTTGTTTACATTAGTACCTTTAGGATAGTCTTATTAGTGGCTTCTTCTTTTCCATTCCCTTGTGGATAATAGAATGAAGAAAAATGTCATTTGATGGAAAACTTTGCACATATCTCATCTACATCCTTGTTCTTGAATTATTTTCCATTATCTGTCACAATGGATGAAAGAATGCCATATCTACAGATTATATAGTTCAAGATGAACATGAAAATTTGTTTACATGTTGCAGTGACTAAGGGTATAGACTCAACCCACTTGGTAAAACATTCAATATTTGTAATGATGAACTTATGTCCATTGGAAGATGGAGGGAAAATGTTTCCTACTAAACCAATCTCCGATTGATAGAAGGGTCATGTTGTTGTGAAAGGATGAAGTTATTGAGTAGGTGCATGTATGATATTCTCATAGACTTGACATTTTTGACATTTCTTAATAAATTTAAAGGATTCTTGTTCTGTGTTTGGCCAATAGTATATGATCTGAATGAGTTTCTTTTCTAAAGTTAGGCAACTTGAATGAGTACCGCAGATACCTTCATGTATTTCCTTTAAGTATTTTTCAAATTCCTCATGTTCCATACATATGAGGAGAGTTCCATCAGGACCTCGTGGATAAAGTGTATTAAAGATTAAGGTATATCGGGAAGACTGGCGAATAAAGTTTCATTTCTAGTTTTGAGACAAGTCAAAGGGAAGGATATTCTCTTTTAAGTCGGTATAAATAGTAGGATGAATCAAGACCCACTAATTTATAAATGACTTGGGATTCTAGACTATCATGTGAGGGATTTAAAAATTATTATACCAAGAACTCATAATGTACTTGTTGATCCAGAATTTGTAGAAGAGAGGCAAGAGTAGCCATTGCATCAAAAACCTTGTTCATTCTAGGGATTTTATCGAAGGTGATTTCAAAAATGTATTTCTTAAAGTCATCTACCATTTTTTTTGTATGGAAACAATTTCATCCTTTGTTTGATAACCATCACTTATCTAATTTATGACTAGCTGAGAATCCCTATAAACATAGAGCTCTGTTCTGATTAAGTAAAAAAAAGATTTGAAAGGTCCTAAAACCTTGTATAAAAAGATCAAAAGATAGGCATTACTAATAAATCCAAGAGGTAGAACAAGACACACAAAAAAGGGGCCCACAACCCTACAATGATAAATAGAGAAAGACAGTGCAACGGAGCCCGACAACAAAAAAGACAACAAAAAAGGAAAAGATAGCAACCAACACGTATCCTTCAACTCTTTAGCCTGAGCAACTAAGAGCTCCATATTGCCTGTAGAGACTTTCAGGTCTTCTAGGTCTGCATCTTTCTTCTTGGTGCTAGCGCAAGTTCTAATCCCAAACCCCATACTCTTGTTGGTATCTTTTATTTCTTCTCCCCTGTTTCTCTCAAGCTTCTCCACCAAATTCTTGCTGTGGTCCACTGAAGCTTTAAGGATGTGGAAAATATGATTACTCATCTTCTTGAGAGTAGTCTCCAGCTTTTCAATTTTGATCTAAAGGATAGTAATTCTATCTTCAAGACCACTTCTTTTTGAATCTTTGCTAATGTTATTCATTTTCTCTTTCAGTTCAAGCATTGTACCGCCAAGCTCCCCAAATGCCTCCCCTTTACAAACAATTTCCATCCATTTATTCAAGCAAGTGGCCATAGGTTTATCACCAAAGGTAGCTATCTTTATCATGTTCACAATCTTGCCCTGTACTTTGAGGTCATCTTTCATAACTTCATTATCCTGAGCGATTGTCGCTAGAAAATTACCAAAAGATGGGATACTGTCCTTTTGATCCACCCCAATATTAATACCATCATTCTTGTTGGTAGGTTTTTGTCTCACCTGGGTAGTGTCCACATTGTCAGTCTTCTTTCTATGAGGAGTAGAATCTTCAGCCACATTTCCAGTGATGATCTTGTTATCCTCCTCCATACCCTTAACCTCTTTTTTTTAGTCTCTTTGGTAGCAATTTTCTTCTTCTTTCTCTTCATAGGATTTACAATGTAAACCTCCTCCTCCTCAGAGGAAAGAAAGAGACCCTTATTGATTTTTTTTATTTTACTCTTCATAGCCTCAAAGTTTTTATCCTTGATGAAGGGGATTTTTCTCTTGTTCTTTCTAGGGTTAGTACCCTCATCATTAGTTTTGATATCTGTGAGGTCAAACTTAGAGTCTGATTCCTCAATCTCTTTCTTATATTTCATTTTTTGGAAGTGATCCCCTCCATATTCCCCTTCCCTTTAACACTATGACCCACCATACTCTTTGAATCATGCTCCGTATCTTCTTCAAAATTTTCTCTCGAATCCTCTTCCTCAGTGTCCTTGGGGCCAGGGGCATTGCCCTTAAGGAAGGGATTTTCAATATTTTTCAATTTCGACAAATTATAGATAAGAAGCATAAGCCCCTGATGAGAGGCATGGTTTCCTTTAGGATCATTCTGAAGGTCCTTCATCATGTGATTCATAGAGCTCATGAGGTAGTAAGGAATGCTTATTTTTTCATCATACCTAAAGTGGTTCAGAATGAAAAAGTGGTGCCCATAGGCCCGAAAAAACCTACCATCTAGGTTTATATAACTAATGGTAGAAAATAAGACAAAATGCCATGGCTGACTTATATTATTAGGACTAAAGAACCCACCAACCTTTTTAACTAGTCTAGTCGCCTCTTCCTCATCATTTGGAAATATTTTGTAGGCTTTGTCCAAATAGCTCATGTCCTTGTAGAATTTCATGTCATCCATCAAAAAACTTGTTGCTTTAGCAATCAAATATTTAGTAATATCAACCCATTGGTTGTGAAAAAGGATTTTCCCATTCTTCCAATTATTGGTGAAGAACCTCGTGATAGATGGGTTTCGGCCTTGAAGCTTCTCCATGTAAATAGTGAAGTCACCCTTTTTAAGAATTTCTCAAACTGTCTCATTTTGAGTCCACTTAATGCAACTAGTTGGATAGAAAATTTTCTTGTTACCACCCATATTCCTATTATCAGACTGGTTTTTTCTTTGTACAAAACTCTTGAATAAATTGCACTCAAACTTCTTGGTTTTAATAACCTTCTTCATAATCGTCCGAAATCCGTAGGAAGTGGCATGATTATAACAAGTGGTAGTGATGGACATGAATACTTCTTTATTAATCCTTACAGAGTTCATTTTTTCCCATCATTAATTAACTATTTTTCATTCCTTTGAGTTTTGTGGATTATTTCCTTGATGATAATAGATCTCATCTCGTACGGTATACTTTCTTCATTCTATAATGAGGTGATATTATCATTTGTGCATGCTCAATTGGAAGCCGACCAGGAGGTGGGAGAAGCATTATTCAGGCATTTAATAATGTTCAAGGAGTCCCCTTCTAACCAAAGGTTATTACAATTAAGTTTCTTGGCTAAGAGAAGACCTTGTTAAGTCATCATTGCCTCAGCCAAATGGTTGTTTTGGACTCCAATTGGGATAGCTCTCAGCACTTTGCATATGTATTTTTCATCACAAATAAAAAAACCACAGCCAGCAGTACTAGGATTTCCCTTAGAGGCACCATCAAAGTTTACATTCATGCACCCATTGGGTGGGTTTTCCCAAACAACATCATCCCTAGGATTAATTCGATCTTCACTTTTAGCTTGAATTCTCCAATTCCTTAAAATAGAAATTTCCCCATCCTCCCTAGTACTGGTGTTAACTTCCATGTTTTTGAAGTTTTTCAATTATCAAAATTTTAGCCTTTTCATATAAAATCTTGGGGAGGTTAGAATTTTCTCTGAATATTCTGTCATTTCATTCTTTCTAGATAGCCCAACTAACATGAGGTAAAGAAATTTTCCATATCATTTTTATAACCTTGTTCCCGGTTATCATTTCCCAAGAACTAAACATACTCTGAATATTTGAGGGAAGGACCCATTCAAGCTTTAAAGACTTCAGCAAAAGAGACCACATTTCATGAGCAAAGGAGTATTGAATAAATAAGTGTTTAACATTTTCTTCTTCTTTCCTCCACAAAAACCACATGTTAGGCAAATACAAACCCCTTATCTTTAGATTATCAAGAGTAAGGATTTTATTTTGGAACATCATCCAAAAGAAGATGTTAATTTTGGGAGTCAGGCCTTTTATCCAAGCTTTAGCCCATTAAGGAGCCTCATAGTTGTCATAATTCTGATTATAGGCCGATCCCACAAAGAAATTGCCACTAGAAGTAAATTTCCATATCAGAGTATCTTCGTCATCATATAATATTATAACTATGATAGTTAATTCAAAGAGTGAAGTGTAGGGTCAATAGTAGTAATATCTATCCACTAACTATTCACCCGATAATCAGAAACTTTAGGACCAATTCTGAGTTTACAAATTTTAGCAAAGTAACCCGAGAGAGGGTTCTCAGTTAGAGAATAATCACCAGTCCATATGTCTTCCCAAAAGCCAACCTTATCCCCTTTGCTAATTTTCCACTTGAACCCTTTCCTAATAGTATTTTTATCTTTGATAACATTCTTCCAAATTCATGATCCAACAAGATTATCATCACTGACCAGGAAATCATGGAGAGAGGGAGTGTTCCTTTCATATTTATTATTCCATATAGTACTCCATTCCCCCTTCAAGCTAAAACCTCTCCACCAAAGCTTAACTAGAAGGGAATCATTCATATTCCTTATTCTTCTGATACCAAGAGCCCTTTAATTTTTGGCATACAAAGTTTTTCCCATGAAATAAGGGCAAATCTCTTTATATTTTCAACTCCGGACCAAAGAAAGTTTCTTTGGATTTTTTCAATAGAAGAAACATATTTGTAAGGTATTCTGAAGAGGCTCAAAGCATAAATGGGGATACTCTGAAGGGAGGATTTTAACAATTGGACTTTGCCAGCCTAACTCAGAAGAGCCCCTTTCCATCCAAAAAGCTTTCTATGAAATTTATCAGCTATAGAACTCTAGAAGGCCTCAAGAGGATTGAGACCAAGGGGGAGACGCAAGTAGGTAGAAGGAAGCTGGCCAATTTAAAATCCTATAATTTTTCTGATTTTTGTCTATTTATAATCTGGGGTATTGATGAAATATACAAAGCTTTTATTCCAGTTGATAGTTTGACTAGTAGCATTGCTATATTTATTGAGAACATTTTTAAGATTCTTGGCTTCCAAAATAGAGGCTTTTCCTAGAAATATAGAATCATCAACAAACTCCTGGTGGGAGAAAACAAAGATGGAAGAGGAGGGCCTGAGCCCTTTTATGTCACCTTTTAGGACATCACTGTTAATGAACCTCCCAAAACATTCAACCAAGATAAAAAAACATCACAGGAGAAAGAGGATCCCCCTGCCTTAGGCCCCTTGAGGATTTAAAGAAAGGGGAGGGAGAGCCATTAACCAACGTAGAGAAGTAGCAGAAGTGACAAGATGCATCAGAATATTAAAACAATTATGATTGAAGCCAAAAGAAAGAAGATTTTTCTAAATAAAACCCCAGTCAACTCTATCATAGGCTTTAGAGAGATTTTTTTTTAGGATAAACCCTTCTTTCCAGGCCATGGACAAAGAGTGAATATTTTCATGAACAGTAATAATGGAGTCTAAAATCTGTCTGCCAGGAACAAAACTAGTTTGTTGATGGGATATGATCCTAGGAAGGAGAACCAACATTCTAGTAGTGATCACTTTAAAGATAATCTTATACATTTAATTGCAGAGACTGATAGGACTAAAGAGATCCATAGCATCAGCCCCAACCTTTTTAGGGATAAGAGAAATAAAAGTACCATTAATTTATTTAAGGATTCTTTTAGAGCCAAAAAAGTATTTGACAACATCAGTAACATCTTTCCAACAATAGACCACTAGTCTTGAAAAAATAACATAAGATAGCCCTCAGGACCTGGGGATTTGCTTCCTTCAAAGGAGAAGAGAGCCTTCCTAATTTCTTCATTAGTAGTAATAAAATTGAGATAAAGATTGTCATTATTAGTGAGAATTTTAGGAATAATAACTAGGATTTCCTCTTGAAGGTTCTGGTCCAACATGTTATTCTGGGATAGAAAATTTGAGAAATAATCTTTTGCTTCCTTAGAGTGATCCTCCTCCTTCTCCATCACTCTATCATTAACTTTTAGCTTAGAAATTTGGTTAGCCACTTTGTGCTTTATAGTTGTCATGAAAGAACTTTGAATTTATATCCCCTTCTCTTAGCCAAGTGTTTCAAGATCTTTGCTTTCAAAATACTTCTTCTTTGTGCACAATATCGTGATACTTGATCAAAACTTCACTCTCTTTTTCCTTGGGAATATTATTGTAGCCATCCTTTTGTATAGAATCCTGAATTTATTTTAGTACTAGCATGATGTCAGCCTTGGTGGAGAAAATGTTTCCAAAAGTTTCTTTATTCCAGGCCTTGATATTGTCTTTAACATATCTGAGCTTATTAGCAAATCTGTACATAGTTGTACCATTAATTTTAATCTTCCACCAGTCTTTTAATTTTTGCACCATGTCAAGATGGATGGTCCACATTTTCTCAAATCTAAAGGGGAAGTTCCTTTTTATAGAATTAGGATCAATAATGAAGGAAATAGGGTAATGATCAGATCCTTCTCTAACAAAAGAAGCCATAGAGAAAAATAGTGATGATACCAGTCATCATTAATAAGGGTCCTGTCAAGTATCACCTGAATAATCTTCTATCCTTCTCTTAAGTTATTCCAAGTGTAGTTTACACCTTGAAGACCAATGTCAATGAGGGCTTGTTTAGTAATAAAGTTCATCAAATCAAGTCTACTATCCAGATTAGATTGACTTCTCCAAAATTTTCATCTTCCTTGAGAGGGGTGTTAAAGTCTCCCATAATAATCCAACTTTCATTCACAAAAAGATTCCTCACTTGTTGAATATTTTTCCAGAATTTTTGTCTCCCAAGCTTTGTGTTGGCAGCAAAAATATTAGTAAGGATCCAAGTAGGGCCATCCTTAATATGTTGAAATCTGATGCAAGCCGTGTTATTTTCCTCGATGATGACTTTACCTTTTATAACATCTCCATTCCAAATAGTAGTTACACCTCCAGAACCTCCCTCCGAGCTCCCTCCACTAATGAAAATATTCTTGAAGAACCTAATATTTTATACCTTATCCTTAGACATTTTAGTCTCCTGAATCAAAACTATACCAGGTCTATTATCTTTAACTATACTTCTAATTAAATCTTTCTTGTGAGGGTTATTTAATCCTCAAATATTCCAAGATATGATCTTCGTTTCTTTTTTAAAAAACTGACCTGGGTGATGGTTTTCTTGGTACCATCCACTATGTTTTTTCTGCCTCCTGGGCTCTTTTCGTTGAGCTATGAGGTCTACCTGGTGGTGAGAGTTGACTCCCTCCAATATTGGGAAGAATTACTTTGGAATTCCTTTGAGCTTTAGAAGCCTGGATCTTCTTTCCTTTGGTTTTCTCTACAATAGTGAAAGAATTGTCACATTCTTGGTTTCCTAGTACCTTGTCTATATCTTCCTGATCCGCCCATTTCATAATTTTTACTTCCTTAGTCTTATTCTTCTCCATAGAGGGAGAGCTTTGAGTCATATCAGAGAGATCAAGTCCCAAAACTATGTTGTGTTGGGCATCTTCAAACTCTTTCTCCCCTAATATTGGTGTTGATCCCCTTGCTGTATATTAGAATTTTCCATCTCTTTGGTGGATGAATGATTGTCCTCTTGATGGTTCTGATAGTTTTGGATCTAAGAGGATTTTTTCTCTTCCATTCTCATCTCAAAAGTGTCTTGAATGAATCCACTTTTATATTCTGCCTCATTTTCATTCTTTTTTTTTTCTTCCTGACCTATGTTTCATTCTTATCCAAATTTTCTGAATCTTTTTTCTCGTTTGTTTGTCCTATAACATTCTCTATCTTATTGTAGACACCCTAAAATGGACAGGCTTGCAACTTTACATTAAAACCCTAATTTTCATCTATTAATTAATGGTTTCCTAATCATTAATTAAACCATCTATTTTCTTCTAAAATCATTTCTCAAATCATCTAATCCAATTCTCAACATTAATTAAATAATTAACTTTATTTAATTAATTAAATGATTATTTACCAATAT
>MU223306.1:1815512-1841307 GCA_018584345.1 Thuja plicata
TAATGTTGAGAATTGGATTAGATGATTTGAGAAATGATTTTAGAAGAAAATAGATGGTTTAATTAATGATTAGGAAACTATTAATTAATAGATGAAAATTAGGGTTTTAATGTAAAGTTGCAAGCCTATCCATTTTAGGGTGTCTACAGTATGTAAAGGATATGCGCAAAGAGAAGGAATTGACTATTCTGATACATTTGCCCTTGTGAGCAGACTGGAAGCTATAAAGTTATTTTTAGCCTATGAAACATTCAAGAACTTCAAATTATATCAGATGGATGTCAATTCAGCTTTCCTGAATGGTGACTTGAGGGAAGAAGTCTACATAGAGTAGTTTGAAGGATTCAAAATTTTAGAAAAACCACACATAGTATGCAGACTAAAGAAATCCATCTATGGACTTAAATAGGCCCCAAGAGCATGGTATGTGAGACTTGATGGATACTTAACAAAGATTGGATTCAAAAAGGGAGCAACAGCTTGCAACCTATTCATCAGAGAGACACCTGAAGGTTTACTACTTGTTGCTATCTTTGTTGATGACATTATTTTTGGAGGTAATGATAAGCTTAGTGAAAATTTTGAAAAAGAGATGCAGAGTGAATTTGAAATGAGCATGATTGGACCTATCGAATATTTTTTGGTATTAAATGTAAAACAAATAGACAAAGGAATATTCATAAATCAGTCTAAATATGTGAAGGAGATATTAAAAACTTTCAAGATGGAATATTGCAAGCTAGTAAGCACCCCCATGACAACAGGAAGCAAGCTTTCTACAGATGATGATTCCACAATAGTTGATAAAACACTATACAAGTCTATGATTGGAAAACTCATATATCTCACTCAATCTAGACCTGATATTTCTAATGCAGTTGGCATTGTTGGAAGATTTGCAGCTGAACCTAAAAAAAACACTTAATGGCAATAAAAAGAATATTCAGATACTTAAAGGGAACTATAGACTATGGTTTATGGTATCATAACTCAGAGAGTGTACAAATTCATGTGTATAATGATGCTGATTGGGAAGGTTGTCTTGATGACAGAAAGAGTACCTCAGGAGCAGTATTTTGTGGAGACAGATTGGTCACTTGGACAAGCAAGAAGCTGAATTATATTTCTCAGTCAACTGTTGAGGCATAATATGTAGCAGAAACATTGAATTGTTCTACAATTATTTGGATCAAACAGATGATAA
Organism: Thuja plicata; assembly: GCA_018584345.1. Lineage (NCBI taxonomy): Eukaryota > Viridiplantae > Streptophyta > Pinopsida > Cupressales > Cupressaceae > Thuja > Thuja plicata. The sequence continues at coordinate 1,816,717 of MU223306.1, forward strand.
AAGACTTTGGAATTCATATTGATTATCCTATTTTTATTCACTGTGATAACACCAGCACTCTCAATATGTCAAAGAACCCTGTGATGCACGCAAAGAAAAAATGCATTGAAATAAAATATCATTTTCTAAGAGAAAACGTTGCAGACAAAAAAGTAAAGTTGGATTATGTGAGAACTAAAGAACAATTAGCAGATATTTTTACAAATCCTTTATCAAAAGATACTTTTGAGTATCTCAGGGAGAAGTTAGGAGTAAATCCCTTTCCTAAGTCTGATTAGAATTTGCAGCAAGAGCATTAGTCCTTGGTGACTGATGAATGGTTGACTACTCTACTTTTGGAGTAGTACCTGTGCTTAATGGTATTTGGCACCCTTTCCCATTGATTTCAAAGGGGGAGTATATAGTAAGGGGGAGCATATACTCTGGGGGAGTATATAGTCATGAAAATAAAAACACAGTCAGAGGAACTACAGCAGTGAAGAGGAACCTTTGATGAGGATATTGAGAATATTGTAAAAAGGAGGATACTTTGGGTTGATGGTGTTTTTCATATCATATGTTGCCATCAATATCAAAGGGGGAGATTGTTGGAGATTTGCTTCTGTGAAAATAGTTGACTGTATGTTTGTCATTGATGACAACATATAGCATACAATAGTGAACTGTATTCAATTTTTAGTATGGATATGTGGAAGCCTTGTGCAGTTATTTTTATGTTTTAGACATAGGTACTATACCATGTACATACACACAAATTCCGATGTTTAGTAACAGTTGAGTTATGTTACTCTGTTTACCAAACATAGTTTCAGAAGATTTTTTTTAGAAAGCTGACAATAATTTTATTGATTCTTTAGTTGCACCTATCTATAGGATATGTGTGTTCAGATTCATGTTTAGTTATGAGTCTAAGTTAATTAACCAAAGGTGCTAATCATGTTTCATCCAAAGTATGACATTTGGGTAATTTTGGTGGAGCCGACTATGTGAAGCGATGCGTCTATTCAATTTGAGTTGTGTGGTTCTAATTATGTTGCGTGCTTGGTTTGGCTGACTAAAGAAGCATTGAAGGGATTACTAAAGCCGACAAAGATCATATCTTTTGGAGAAGATACTTATAGTAGTTCATTTTAAGATCACCAAGTGTGAATGATAAGAAAAGAGAAAAAATAAGGAATGAATAAAATGCTGATTGTTTTGGGACAGTAAAGCCATTTCATTCATTAGATAAATATTTATGTGAAGAAGTAAAGAGTATATACAATTCATTGGAACTGATCAAGACAATAGGTCTACTCAAACAGTTCATTATTAGATATAGTGTATATCTATTTTATTGAAGGTTGTAGCCTTCATCATATTAGCAGTGAGATTTTGGATAGTAAGTCCTCACCCCTAATAGGGTTATTTGTAAAAGACTCCTAACAGGGTCTGATCCTTAACCAGGTCATTGTACTTATTGCATTGTAAATAACAACTCCTAACAGGGTTGTAAGATCTTATTGTTATAATGAATTCATAATAACTGAGAGGGGGGGGTGAATCAGCTATCCTTAGGTCTAGATGTGCCCATTTAAACTTTATACCAATTTGAACAACTCAGATTTTCTCGGCAATAATAACATAAAGTAACAACATACATATGCAGTTTACTGTTAAGATGTAATCAACTTGCATAAAATTAACAATAAAACACAACATAAACATTCACACAAGTTAACACCAGTATTTAATGTGGAAACCCAATATGGGAAAAACCACCAATAACATGCTATCAACTTTTCACTCTTCTGAAGTGAGCTCTGTTAAAAGTCAACCATGTTAAAGGTTACAAGACACATTGCTAAATGTGACCTGGTTAAAGGATTTAATCACCCTATCAGGAGTTCCCTTGTTAGAGGACTTAGAACATTCCACCTGATTGTCACCTTGCTAAAAGGGTTTCTACAATGACTATTAGGTCAACTTGGTTAAAGGATTTTGACTGATACAATGGTTAGAAAGTAATTAGCAGGTGTGATCTGATACATACAACTTACTTTGCAAATCCAGATCTAATTCAGCTCTAATGCTAATTCACTGAGTGGCCTCCATCTTCATTTCAATCTTTAGATCTGCTTGGAAATCCATCAAGAAATTACTTATGCAACTCTCTACTTCTCTGTTCATCCTTCTCGCTTAGATTATGCCAATCAGTCAATTAACTATGCAATCCTCTTGCATACTCTACATACTTCATGAATAACCCCTTGAGGTTATCATATACCTCTTTTTCTAGGAAAAATAAATATTTTTTTCTGCTTAATCAAGATCGTAGATCTTAGGTTAGGTCAGATCCAATGGATCTTTCCATCATTACATTTAATTTATTTCTCCAAAGAAATCACTAATTGAATCTTTGATCCATGCATTAATTATGGTTACCCGTGCATTTAAATAGTGTGGATCAATCATGCTTGTCCTTAATTAACTTTACATATCCCAATAAAATCAACTATGTTGGCCAGGGATCTCAAATCTCAACAATTACCAAAATACTGTTGCTCGGCCAACACTATGTTTCCTCGGCAATTTACTAATGCTTGGTCATCACTATTTTCGCTTGGCACAAACTGTTTACAGTAAACTGTCATCAAAAGATTAAAAAACACATTACTTTTCCATTGTGCCAACTGATCAAGTACCCTTGTGATTTCCCATAACTCAACCATTTCACTTGGTCTTCTTGTTAAATCTCCTTCATCAATCAATAGATATGGTACTCAAACAGATAGAAATAGTCTCACCAGTTAAGGTTTGACATCAATGACAAAACAACAATTGTTTCCATTGTATCTTTCCAACAATCTTTCCAACACTTCTAACAGGGATTATTATACTCAAGTACAGTTCTTTGTGGGTGCTAATTCCCATAGGGGTTGTTATCTTAAATGTGTATGTGCTTATGATATTATGTAATTAATTGGGAAAATAATTTAACATACTGATAACTGATTCACTCCCCCCTCTCAGTTATCCCTTGGGACTATTCCAACAACTTCAATATTAGGTCTAACCCTAGTGAATCGACCAACTAGAGAGTTTTCCATTCTTTTTATATTATGTTTAATGACTTGACCAGGGAGAGAAATAGTGTATTTCCCTTTAGAAATATTCAATATATTTCTAACCAGTAGAGAGATAGACTTGTAACCACCCTAATTTGGTCTGCTCTGACCATAGACCCTATTTTCCCTAAGTGTGATCATACCCCTAATTATTTCAAGACAATTCTTCAATTAATTGGCATAATTCATTTAAATCAAATTTAATCTCCTAAGTGATCTAATCACTAAATTACATGAATTGCCTTAGTCAATTAAATCAAATCAAATCAATTAAATAAAAAAGAAACAATTACATGGCTAAGGTAGTTAATAAAAAGGAATTAAATAAAATCCTGATTACAACTCCTCACTTGTAAAAGGAAAAGTCAATTCCCTAGCCAATGAGAGTTAAATCACTTGGATCACCTCACATGGATCACCAAAGATTCAATCTCCACCTCTCTTCACAAATCAATCCTAACCTCTCATTCCTGAAATTATTCTATAAATGGGATGAATTTTGAGCTCAATGGGCCACTAATATTACAAGTTTGAAAGCATCCTTATGCTGTCCCTAATTTTAGAATTCATTTTTCAAACTTATGTTGCTCACATTCTTAGAGATTTCTTAATGCATTTTAGCTCAAACATTTAGAATTGTTATAATATTTCAATTGGAGCTCTAAATTGAACTTTGATTGATTTTAGCTTGCATTTTAGTTAAATATTCCATTATAAACATGATGTTGTCACTGATTTATGCATAATCTGAGGGAAATTATAGCATATTTCATACTCTTCTTAGATAGGGAGAAATATGTCAATTTTGGTGATTGATATGTGTTCTAACTCTTATTTTTCATGTTATTTCACTAATTCAATAACATATTGAAGTGTTGTGTTACATCTAGCAGATCCAAAAAATACACACGCATTTATGGCACCCACCATGGGGTGAATCCTCAGATTTTACCTCATCTTCTTATCATATTTGGCTAATTTGGGTTCTTTGTTTTTAGGTTTAGAGTCGCCTTTACTTGGTCAAGACTCACATGCAATAAAGATACTCACATACTGGAAATCAGATTGCATCCGGGATTTCTAAAATCCCATATGGTATATCCTTTATCGCATTTGGTAAATGATTGCATCCATTAGATCCTGTATCACATTTTGTGTAAATCATCACATTTAGAACTATTAATCGTATACAAGAAATCTAGGCTCGCGTCTAGGAAAGGTAGTCGCATCTGGTTGATTGATTTGCATATTTGAATGTCTAACCACTAATCTTCTGATCATGTTTGTTTATGTCTCTTAAGCAATGTAACTTTTGATTGTAGGTTGGTGTCAGAGCCTTTTTTCTCAAAGAGGTGGAAAGCAACTACTAACTTGTGGTTTGCTGCTTGCCTAACCTCTCAACTTGACCTCTATTTGTTCAAAGCTTTAAAACTAAATACATTTTCCAACACTTAGTAAATTGACTAGAGGATTATGCTCTTTTCCTTGAAGGAAAATTAGAAACTCACAAGTCAATTTAAAATTTGAGAGGAATTTGGAGTTGTAACACCCCAAGATTGGCATCTTGCAACCCTAACCAATTTTGTTGCATTTGTCATTGTTCTGAATCATCAAAGCCCCTATTGTACTAGGAAATTTTGAGTCTTGACTGACTCTATTTGACCTCAGTGTCAAATGTATAAAACCCTAAATCTGCATTAATCACATATTATTTTAATTCCTAAATATCAATTATTATTGGCTAAATAAACCTTGTGATCGAATTAATTTAATTATAAAGTCCTAGCACTTTAATTAAATTAAAATTAGCCTTTTAGCTAAAACACTTAAAAAGGAATTAAATAATATTTAATTATTAAATAAATATCCTCATTTCAATAGTTGAATTTAATTGTTCAAATAATTGAGAAAATACATTTATGAGGTCATATTCTATTTATTTAATTAAATATTCTCTCCAAAATCTTCTCTACAGTTCAGAAATAGAAACTTTGAGTTAACTGTGATTTAAAAGAGAATCAAATCAGTTAAAATAAAAAAGACAATAGTTGACATTTTCTCTCAAAAAAAACTTGCTATTCTCAACTGGATTTCAATAAGTTAACTGTTTCTCTCAAAGGAAACTTTCTATTCTGAACAGACTCTAGGTCTATAAAAGAACTCTCTCAGCTCTCATTCAAACTAGTTTTGAAATTTGTAGTCTTGCAATCGAATTCACTAGTTTTCTAATTGAATGCATTGATTTTAGAATTTTTGCAATAATCTTAATATCATGCTAGTTTAATATCATTTAGATTAAATTCGCATAGTTAAATCAATTTTCTAATCTTGGTTTTGAATATCATTGTTCATTTCTTAGATTAGCTTAATATTTCACATTCTTAGCTTAATATATCATTTCTAGATTAATATTGCATTCATTTCTAGAATAAACTAAGCTATCTAGATTACTTTTGCATTGCATATTTTCTTAAATCCTCTATTCTAGCAATGGTCTAGGTTGTTGGACTCTCAATTCCGAGAGCTTATTCAAAAAACCCAACTAGATAGGAGGCAATAGGTTGAATCATATAGACATGCAATATGAATAATCTCATATTCATTCTTGTATGTGACTGATGAGTAATGACTATGTTGAAGTGTATGGCTAAATAAGAAGGCCACATTGAGCTATCACATTTCTGGCACCCACCGTGGGGCATTGCGGATGAGGTGTCATTTTTTTATTTTTGGTTAGTCCATCAGGAATGACCTGATGATGCATGTAAGAGTAGACATTGTGATAATGAGAGGATTCATGTTCAATGATTGAACACACCATTTGGGAGTCAGGGGAGATTGATAAAAAAGAAATGTAGAATGAGGCTAGAAATTGATTTTTCGCCCCACGGTGGGTGCCAGATTTGGGATTCGGGCGAGTCTTGTATATGTCCTCAGGCGTCACTGTCATCTCACCCTAAGGAATGTGGAAAGTGTTCATTTTTTAATGGAAATGATCCACCAAGGCTCCTAATAATCCATTATTTACCAGAATCTCGGGTACCTCACAGAGATGAGAAATGCCTAAACTGTCAATATGTGCTATCTCCCCATCATCCAACTATCAGATCAACCCACTGATGGTGGGATGATGTGATCTAAATGTGATATCTGGGAAATCAAGCTACAAGACATGCAAACAACATCACATGATCAATACTCGACTCATGATTCAAGATAATCAAGGCAAAACTGAGAAATCAAGCATTACAGACATCCTAAACGCAATTACAAAGCTGATGCAAATGCTATTGGATGTGATGCAGACTCATTATGACTTCAAACCACTATGTTCTCTCCATGCGAAGAAGCAGCAATTCGCACAAAGAAGTTCTTCAGCCCGCGCGACGTTTTGGTCTCGCGCGAAGTTTCATGATGGCTCGTGTGAGAAAACCCCCTTTCATAGCGTTTCTCACGTGAGACATGGTTACCCTCATGCATGGGGATACCTACTCACAGCCATGATGATTTTCTTTTCAACATTTCTTTGCATGAGATTTCCATACGGGGCGCGCGAAGAAACTAGTTCCTCGTGCGAGAACTCGCGGGGCAGTTCTTAAAAATGAGAAAAATAGTGAAAAATTCAACCAAAAGCAGTAAAATTTGAATTGACAGAGAGGTAAATTGACCAATTAACAAAGGTCTATACGCTGCTAGCTGACTGTGATGACTGTATCACTCAAATCAATGAGTACTCATGGGGACCACCATTCTCGCTCAAAGCTCTTTTCTTCTCAAAAGTCAACAGATGCAAATGATTTGAAAATGACCTTTTTGACTCATATATAGGTTTTGACCTAATTTTCAAAAGTGCTCTATTTTGCATGAAAATTTCACCCTTAGCTAAATTGACCGCTCTGAATCAAAATCAAAATTGAAATTGAAATTGAAATCAAAATCAAAATCAAAATCAAAATCAAAATCGAAATCTGACACCCCTATATAGCTCAAAATTGCATTTTAAAATTTTGGGACCGACGTGATTGGACGCTTGTGCAGTCGACTTTCTGACATCGATTTCTTGTCAAAATCATATCTAATCAACATTTTCTCAAATTTTTGACAACTTTTTCTCAAAAGTCAACTCTGGTCAACCTTGGTCAAACTTGGTCAACTAGACCTTGAAATCACTCAAAATTGATTCTGAATCTTCTGGATTCTTTTGTAATCTGTTCTAAGTTCTTCTTGACTTTTTCTTTAACAATTTATCTGTGATTTATCACTTTCAATCTTCATTATGACATATCATCTTTCTATTTCACTCCTGCGGGGCAGGATGATTACATCATTGAATCACTTTGAATCTATCTTAATCAATCTGATCTGATTTCAAACTATTAGGTGTCTGGGTGATCTAACTTGGATTCTTGAGGATCAAGCTTCTTTTTGGAGATGATTCTTGAAATCTCATCTATTCGGTGTTGGGGCAATCTAACTCAGATTCCTGAGAGTCAAGCTTCATTCTAAAGATGGTTCTTGAAATCTCACTACCAGGTATTGGGGAAATCTAACCCTTACTCCTGAAGATTGAGCCTCATTCTGGGGACATTCTTTTGAGAAGTAATAATCTATTATGTGTCTAGGCGATCTAACCTAGATTCTTGAGGATCAAGCTTTATTTTGGAGATGATTCTCAAAATCTCATCTATTCGATGTCGGGGTAATCTAACTCAGATTCCTGAGAGTCAAGCTTCATTCTAAAGATGGTTCTTGAAATCTCACTGCCAGGTATTGGGGTAATCTAACCATGACTCCTGAAGATTGAGCCTCAATCTAAAGACAATATTTTTAAAAGTGATAATTTATTAGGTATCGGGGAAATCTAACCCAGATTCCTAAGAATCAAGCTTCGTTCTGGAGATGACCCTCAAAAACTTGATCTAACCGGCGTCTCAAAAACCCAACCTAGACTTCAGAGAGTTAAGCTTCGTTCTGGAGATGGCTCTGAAACTGTCATCAATGCTCAAAATAAATCTCAACTATTGTTCTATGCTTCAAACATTAGACTATTCTTTGAATCAATGCGCTACTTTCACATCAATTCAAAGAGGGGAAAAATGTAACACCCCAAAACTGGCATCTTGCAACCCTAACCAATTTTGTTGCATTTGTCATTCTTTTGAATCATCAAAGCCCTATTGTACTAGGCAATTCTGAGTCTCAACTGACTCTACTTGACCTTAGTGTCAAATGCAGAAAACCCTAAATCTGCATTAATCACATACTATATTTAATTCCTAAATATAAATTATAATTGGCTAAATAAACCTTATGATCAAATTAATTTAATTATAAAGTCCTACCTCTTTAAATAAATTAAATTCACCCTTTTAGCTAAAACACTTAAAAGGAATTAAATAATATTTAATTATTAAATAAATATCCTCATTTCAATGGTTGAATTTAATTGTTCAAATAATTGAGAAAATACATTTATGAGGTCATATTCTATTTATTTAATTAAATATTCTTTGCAAAACATTCTCTCCAGTTCAGAAATAGAAACTTTGAGTTAACTATGATTTAAAAGAGAAACAAATCAGTTAAACTCAAAAAGACAATAGTTGACTGTTTCTCTCAAAAGAAAGTTGCTATTCTCAACTGGATTTCAATAAGTTAACTGTTTCTCTCAAAGGAAAATTTCTATTTTGAATGGACTCTAGGTCTATAAAAGAACTCTCTCAGCTCTCATTCAAACTAGTCATGAAATTTGTAGTCTTGCTATTCGAATTCACTAGTTTTCTAATTAAATGCATTAATTTTAGAATTGTTGCAATAATCTTAATATCATGCTAGTTTAATATCATTTAGATTAGATTTACATAGTTAAATCACATTTCTAATCTTATTTTTGAATATCATTGTTCATTTCTTAGATTAGCTTAATCTTTCACATTCTTAGCTTAATATATCATTTCTAGATTAATATTGCATTCATTTCTAGAATAAATTAAGCTATCTAGATTACTTTTGCATTGCATATTTTCTTAAATTCTCCATTCTAGCAATGGTCTAGGTTGTTGGACTCTCAATTCTGAGAGCTTATTCAAAAGCCCCAACTAGATAGAAGGCAACAGGTCGAATTATACAGACATGCAAGATGAATAATCTCATATTAATTCTTGTATGTGACTAGTGAGTAATTACTATGTTTAAGTGTATGGCTAAACAAGAAGGCCACATTTAGCTATCACAGGAGCAAATGGACAAAGAAAATTCACTTTTCTAAAGTTGGATCGAAATTGAACAATCAAAGCATTAAAATCTTGTGGTAAATGAACAAGCACATTGTCTAATTCTTTTGAGATAGTAATTGAACAATCAAAGCACTAAATCTTGTGGTAAATTAAACAAAGAAAACTCATTGTCTAAATTTGGAAAAGTAAATGAACAAGCAAATCACCTAATTTGGGGAAATTGAACAACACAAATTTGCTTTCATATGTTTTTTGCTTTCTTACAATAAGAACTTAAAATTCAAACTTAAGCTTATTACATAGTCTCACTAGAGGATTTTCTCTTCTTTTCAAGTGGAAGAATCAAAGACTCATCATGGGGAATCAAGTTTTGAGTGATGTAGTTTGAGGAAATGAACATGTTTGGTGTGTTTGTGGGAGAAAACAACATGGAATAGAAGAGTTTCTCTTCTTCTTTTGAAGAATAAAAAATCTAGACTCCTAAGCTTGCCAATCCTTTTCATTTCTTTCAAAAACATTAGAGGGCATTCTGGTTGAGTAAAAAATCTCCCAGGATGACCCAAGTGAGGATAGGTTTTACGCCAACTCTTCCAATTCACTATAATCAATATGCTTTCTTGTAGGCCAAAGCCTCAGAAGACATAGTCGGTTTTGTTCCTGGAATTTTGACATCATTACTTGGACATGCTTGAGTGTGTGTAGAGCGGAGCCACTTGAATCTTGTTTGCGAGACTACACACATTTGAGTACTCATAGGGCTATACACCTCAATTTTTCCTTGTGCAATTCTATAGGAGACGATTGCGAACTGATGCCCATAATTACAAAACACTTGTAGTCAAACTACCCCATTTATCTCTAAAAGGGTGAAAATCTTTGTGCAAGGCAAATAGTAATTGCCCCAAGATAATCGTTATTTCATGCCCTCCCTTGTGTTTGGAGTTGGCTAATACGACATCATGAATGGATCCATTGCATGCTTGGTGATGGCCGTATTCTGATTAGCATGTGAGTGTGTACCTGAGTCTATGAGCAAAGATTTTCATTCTATGCTTAGAATCTAGGGAATAGAGAAAGTGTTTGATCACCCTTAACAAAAAAACATTACTTGATGTGTCCAAAAGGCTCACTAAAAAGATAAACTCCTAAAACAATAAATAATTTTCATTCCCTGGCATACATGTTGTTTGCAACTCACTGGAAGGTCTCAAAAAAACCTTGATATCAGACAAAAGTTCACGCATTTCAAGAAAAAAGATAAAAAAATTATCAAAACCATCAGAGGCTCATTTTTGGTATGTCTTAGCTTGCATCTGGTTGCATTAACTTACATCTAGGGAACTTCATCGCTTTTGGTCATTCCTGGCTCGCATGCAGGAAAATTTCTCGCATTCTGAAAATTAAAGCTCGCATCTGGAAAACAAAACCTCGCATTTAGGGAGTCACATCTAGGATAGTGGGCACTTACAAAAATGTCTCTCAGAGAAATTCATTACTTTTGGATACCCTTGTGGCTCTTCGGTCTAGTCCTCTTGCTCTTGCTGGTCTGCCTGTTACTATTTCACAACTTTCTTAGGAGTCTACCTTGCATGTCCTTTTGGACTCTCATAATTGGTCTCAAAATGTGTGGTCTACTCATTTATCAAAACCTCTTGATACCCAACTCACTATCATGGCATTCTAACCCTCTGACACTGTATTCAATCACTTCCACCAAACACAAATAGACTTCTACTTGGACACACTTACTTGGACAATTTGAGATTCTTTTTGACACTATTGGAAAACCTTTGACAAAGTTGAGAACCAACTTTCATGGTTAACATGAGATGTAACAAGTATCTTGCTGACGAATCAAAAATACCTCCTAGAATACTACAATTTCAACAAGGAGAGACATCTTGTAATCCCCTATTCGATAAAGACTCACCCGTAATAGACGCTCCTCATCAAGGATGAAGTAGAGATTTTGATGAATACAACCATGAACAAAACCAAAAAGATCAAGACAGTAGTAGCGAATAAGAAAAACATATCAATCATCCTTTGTTTGACTTGGATAGTAATGAAGATGTACCTGAGGAAGATTACAATAGACTCAAACAAAGTAGAAAATTCCAAAGGACATTGAAAAAGATCATTGGTGAAGACAAGGAGAAATATTTCCTACGTTTAGCATCTCTTGGAGTCAAACTCCCTAAATATTATAATGTTGAGAGACTAAAGGAGAAAGAGGTAACAACACCTATTTCTGTTCGCACCAAACAATTGACCTTAATGCAATCCTAACTTGCAACACTCAAGCAAGAAAAGGTCAAATAAACAAAAAAATAATCTTTGGACCACACATGTCCATTTACTTTTGACAAGAGTATCAACATGGTTCCATTTCCTCCCAACATTGAAAGACCAGCATATGACAAGTACATGGGAGAAATTTATCCACATGACCATGTGAGAGAGTTTTGTGTTCTAAGCATTGAGTACATGCATAAACCTACATACCTAATGAGGCTATTTCCGAGAAGTTTAGGCGGAAATGCTATGGAGTGGTTCTCCAAAATCACACCAAGTGTGAAATCCTTTGAGGATTTAATACAAAGATTTGTCCAACATTACTCCTATAATATATAACATAACGTAACCATGATAGATCTATGTAACACAAAGCAACGAATCGGTGAAACCTTTACACACTTTTTACAAACATAGAGGAAATTCTTTGCTAGGTACTCAAGAGAAATACCTAAATAAGAAAAGATGGAAATCTTTATTAACAACTTGGTACCCGAAATGAATTATGCATTGCAAATTCAAGATTCACCAAGATTTGATAGGATGATCAAGAGCGCCATCTGTGATGAAGATGTCATGGTTAAGAAAGGAGAAATCACACTCCAAAGTGATAACAAATCTACCAACTACAACAAAAAGCCTAAGTGGTGGAAACAAAACAAGAATGTTGTTAATGATGGAGTGGTAGACACATCCAATGCTAATCCTAAACCAGCGGTGTTCAATCTAACGAACAACTTACAAGAGAAAAAGAAGCTAAGGTAACAACTAAAATACCAAGAGAAAACAATGAGAATAACAAGAGTAAACCATGGACTAGACCTCAAAGAAAATTTAATCCTTTGGGAGAACCTCTTGAGATAGTTTTGAAGATACTCTTGGATAATAAAGTCCTCACAATTTCTGATTCAAAACCTTGGGAACCATAAATTAAACCAAGATGGTGGAATGAAAATGCTTATTGTGTCTTTCATAAAAACAAAGGACATAAGACTAATGACTATCTTAAACTCAAACATGTTATACAAGACCTTATTGAAGGAGGAAAAATCAAAGTGGAAGGACATACCATTAATGAAGATCATACAAAATTTAACAAACCATTCCCTAACTACAAAAAGGGGAAGCTTCTAAGGGAAAAGGAAACGAAGTGAACTACACCTACTCCAATAATGAAAATGTGATCAACATGTTGGAGATTAAAATCAAATCAATCAATGTGATCACTATAAAAGGTGCTAAAGATACATCAACACAATCAAATGTGGTGACTCTAAGCCAAGCACATGTCATGATCAAAGGAGCTAACTCCTAATCTAAGACATAAACATCCTCAAAAGTACCTTTTTTCACAATTCCAAAACTAGCATAAACAAGACAAATAGTTACTATTCCATCTGCAAACTATAACCTGGTAGACAAACTGCAAAGAACCTCAGCTCAGATTTCTATATTTGAGTTACTCAAGATCTCTTCAGTGCATAGGGAAGTTCTTCAACAAGCCCTACGTTCTCCAAATGTTCCAAAATAAATTGATGTAGGCAAGTTCCAGGAAATGGTAAATCATATTTCAGCTCTACATTACCTCTCTTTTTGAGAAGAAGATGACAAGTCATTGACTCATCCGCATAACCAACCCCTTCACATTGAAGTATTGATTCACAAATCCCATGTCAGATGTGTATTGATAGATGGAGGCACAAATTTGAACATATGTACTCTCAATCTAATAAAGAATTTGGGTCTTTCAGAACAAACCGTTGATTCAAGGAGTAAGATAACTATCAAAGCTTATGATGAAGAAGAAAGATCATCCATAGGACTCATTGTTCTACCAATCATAATAGGACAAATTGAATGAAATGTGATTTGTCAAGTTCTCAATCTACCATTGACCTATAATATTTTACTAGGGATACCTTGGATACATGAGATGCAAGCAGTACCATCTACTTACCACCAATGTATCAAATTCCCACATAATGGGGTGGAAGTAAAAATCCCTATAGATTCAATCTATACTTGAAATAATGTCAAAGAAGATAGTATGGTTCCTAATAATAAGGAAGTCCAAAAATAATATGTACCTAAAACTTCTAAAGACATGGTGATGAGAAGCTTTGGAAAGACATTAAAAATTGAAGAAACCATTATGGGAGAATACAAACTAGACATGACGCCATCATTAACAAAAATTCCCATGTCTCCAAGATCTTATTGGAAACCTTCCTCATCTTTCACACCTACAACATCTAAAGAACAAGAAATTCATAAATCAATTGGTATGGTAAGAGCCTCTACTTCTCAAGAGGATGAAAAAGAAGATAAAGCAGTCTTGGCTTGGCTCTAAAAGGAGAACGGAAAGAAAATGAGGTAAAAGATGTGGAGATATCCCAAAAAAAGTATGGTAAAGGATATGACCTTCTCAAATAGATGGGATATAAAGGGAAGGAACCTTTAGGAGATAAAGGAAAAGGATTTGTTGAACCTATATACATGGAATTCAAAAATGCCAAAGATAAAACATGATTAGGTTTCAATAACAATTATAAAAACCCTACTTCAAGAGATGATCCTATCTTTGATGAAGGAAGTGATGATGAAGAATAAGAAACAACACTGGAACCATGGACATATGAGAGATTATTACATATTCATACAGATTATCCAAAATATCAAGGAGAAAGATATGTACCTAATTTTGTAGCACAAAAAGAGCCTCATGCTCCTTTATTGCCACAAATTGATGTCCAAAGAGTAGAGGAAACAACATAAGACTTTCTAGAAGTCCCACTGATAGAAGAAAATCTTGAAGAAATACCCCAAAAACAAGATATACATCCTAACTAGGGGAAATTGGTCACAATTTCACATGTCTTAGATTTACCTCACTTTGATCTACAAGTGACTAATAGGGTACATTAGGTAACTATTGCTAATTTCTTAAATAGATCTGATGATGAAATAACAGACTCACATGATTATGAACGGGATAACCTATCTGATGCTACCATGGACATTGAGGTAGACATGATTCACAAATTTGCATCTCTATTTGAGAGAGGAGAGAGTTCTAACACTTCCCCTAATACTTCTATTTTTTGAGAATCAAATGAGATACCATTACCCAGGATTTTTGATGGGGATACTAGTTTTTTACTAGGTCTAGAGGACATTCAAAGGATACAAGATATGAGTTGCAATTTGATGAGAGAAGAAGAAGAAAGCTCAACTGATGAGTCGCTAGAGTTAGGTCCACATATTATTAACAACGACCCTATTAATGATGATTTGACTCTTAATAATCTAAATGTTCTAGAAGTTGACTTAATAGAACATGTCTTGTCAGTTAATAGTCTTGACACTGACATGATGTTGTCCTTACCAAAATCCTAATCCTTATCCTTGATAAATCCCAACCTAATCGATTGGACCAATTCAAACCCTACACCTCATGAAATTTCCTAATGACTACACTTTTGCATGTTATCTAAATACTGTTGAACCTTATCCTTCTTCCACCAATACAAGGAGCGTGAACAATACAAGGAGCGTGAACATAGCAGAGGAGGATATCAAGTTTCTTAGTCACAAATTGAGAAATAAAAAGAAGAAAAGAACTAATGGTGAAAACCACATTGTGGAAATATTAGGTTCTAAAATAGTAAAAATAAAAGACATATCTGATGGTGAAAACCTCTTAGAGGTGCCAAAATATGAGATTCTTGATATCCTCCCTGAAGCTCCTCAATTTGTTCATCTGGCACAATCCTTTTTCTAAAGAATAAAAGGTACAATTTACTAAATTCCTTAAAGAGAAGAAGATCAAATTTGCATGGTCTTACATTGATATGCCTAGAATTGACCTTGAATTAATAATGCATCATTTATCTATAGCCCCCGGGATCAAACCTGTGAAACAAAAATTAAGAAAGATGCATCCACATATGGAATTACTAATGAAAGTAGAGTTGGAAAAACTATTGAAAGATAGATTGATATGATTCATCACTTATGCAGGATGGATTTCTAATGTGGTACCAGTTTCTAAAATAGATAAATCTATCAAGATCTGCACAGACTTTAGAGACCTAAAAAAATCTTGTCCTAAAGATGATTTTCTACTGCCAAACATTGATATGATTATAAATCTCACAACTGGATATCAGATGTATTCTCTTATGGATGGATTCTCGGGCTATAACAATAGAATAGGAAGATGAAAGTAGAGATGGAAAAGATGATTAGGTAGATGAATAAGATGAAAGGAGATAATGAGCAAGAATACCATGAAGAAGAAGAGGTTGAAGAAGAGAGAGCACCAAGAGAAGAGTTAGATCCTGAGGATGCAAGGTTGGCTAAGTTTTTTATAGCCATTAAGGAAAATGATTACAAAGGTAAGTCTGATATTCCTATGCATGATGGTAGGATGAATGATGAAGATTTAATTTACTGGTTTAGTGCTGTTGAAAATTTCTTTGATTGTGAAGATGTGGAGGATGGTCAAAAGGTTAAGATTGCTAAGTGTAGATTGAAGGGGCATGCATTTCTATGGTAGGAGTGCTTGTAGGCTGATATATGGAAGAAGGGAGTACCTAGAGTTACTTCATGGCCAAGGATGATGGACAAAAAGGAAGGAGAAGTTCCTTCCTAAAGACTACAAGGTTCAGTTATACAAGAAATTGCAAAGTTTGAGACAAAATGACATGGATGTCCAAATGTACACCGAGGAATTTCAAAAAATTGATATCAGAGTTACCCATGATGAAGATGAAGAGGAAAAAGTGGCAATATACATAAGGTGGGCTAAGGTTCAATATTCAAGATGAAATTAGTCTTAATACACCTAGAACTATGGTAGAGTGCTATAAGTTGGCAGTAAAAGAAGATGACAAGATAAATAGAAGGCAAGAGAGATAATGAAGTGGAAGAGGCCAGTCAAATAGGGGAAGAGGTAAAAAAAAATGAAAATCAAGAGTAGAGCAGCAGTGAAAAAGGTAAGGAACCTATGTTTGATCAGAGGAGTGAAAAAAGAGGTTTTAGAAGATTTGGTGTAGGTAGAGGAACAAGTACCTTCACCGGGAAGTGTTATAATTGTGGGGAGGAAGGGCATCATTTCTACAAATGTCTAGAGAAATATTTCAATAAGTCTGATAAGAGAGTGGAATTGACACAAGACAAAGAATAAATAAGGAAGATTACCAAAAATGGGGAGAAATAAGGATATAATTAATATATCCTAAAGTTGGGGAATGTCTCATGATGAGGAAATGAGACCATTGTAGTAGGTACCACAAGCATCCATCTTCAAAACCAATTGTTTGAGTAAAGGTAAGATTGCAAAATGATCATAGATTTAGGTTCTTTTGATAATTTGGTTTCTTATGAAATGGTTAACAAGTTGCATTTGGAGAATTTTTCACATCCGAGACCCTATAGATCATCTTGGGTAAGTGATGAACAAAATATTGTGATTAGGGAGCAATATTATGTAAATTTTTCCATTGATGAGTATAAGGAACATGTTTTGTGTGACATAGTGCCCATGATATGTTGTCATATCCTTTTAGGAAGGCCTTGGAATGCCATGAGAAGGATAATACATGATGGGTACTAGAACACCTATCTTGTGCATAAGGATGGTAGAAAGTTTCTCCTGCAACCTTTGTAAAATAATTCATCATTTGAGTCAAGAATTATTTATTTGGGAGGAAAGAGCATGTTGATTTGTAAGACTCTATGAAGTGTATATCTCTGAGAGAAGATTAGAGGACTAGAGAATCATTTTTGGCATTGAAAAATGATGAAATGGATAGAGAATTCAAGATGGCATAATGGAAGAATAAGGTGGTTCAAAATGGAGTAGTTGTGGGCACACATTGGTGTCCTATTGTTTTACCAACACAAGGTGACAATGATCTGTTTATGAAGGGAAGTAGTAGGGGTCATTTTGATCCTAAAATATAGAATGAAGGACAACCCAAACATATCTATAATGAATGTCCCAAATAGAATTAAAATGATGGTGTTGATACCATGTTTTATTTTCATGTTGCTAACAAACTGGTTTCAAGTTCAAAGAAGAAGGATGAGGATTTGTGATGGCAACAAATGCTTGGTAGAAGAGGACAAAGTTGCAGAGGTCCATCAAGGAGACTTGGAGGTGTGAAGACAAGACCCCTTATCTCTTAAGATAAGATTTTTTTTGTTGGTGGAGAGTATGGTGTAGGGGCACCTAGAAAACACATGGTCACATGAAGACTCCAGACACCTTGGAAGATGGAAGAGCATCACTTTAAGTCAATTGGAATGTTTTGAAGCCAATAATGGCCTTTTGTAATAGTGAATTCAATGTAATGATTCAAAGTCCTAAGGGTCCTGATAAGGACCCTAGGAAAAAATATCTTGTATTAGGGGCCAATAGTGCCTAAAGGAGTCAAGAGAGTTAGGATAAGACCTTAGGGAGTTGAGGATAAAAGTTGATAGAAGAAAGTGCTTGGAAAAGCAATTAAATAAAAATTAGAAATTGAAATATTTAAATCCCAACGACTAATGCCAATTAGGAGGGAAAATATGTTTAGAGGTCTTAATGGATTTGTAATCCTCTAAAATTGATTGGAATTGGTTGAATCTATTGATTAACATATTATATATCCTGGATGAGGCATATGGAGAAGTTACAGTACAGAGGAGAAAGCATTTGTATGGACTGTGATGAAATAAACAACATTTTCCACAAAATCTTTGTGTTCTTGCATGATTGATTAAGTGTAGTGGTTGATTTTGGTGATTGGTTGATTTGAATACAAGAATCAAACACTTTTTAATCCTTGTGGATGATCTAAGGTAACATTGTGTTTACATTCTATAAGTTGCTACTGATAGGGTATAAGGAATTTAAATTTTCTATAACATTTTTGAGTTTCTTTAAGAACCAATGATCATTCCATGAATGTAGTGGATTGTTACTCATGGAATGATAATGCTAAAACATGCATAATTTGAAACTAATCCCTAATTTGTAGAGAAGTGTTTAGAGCTGGTGATCACCATATGAATGTTTGGTTGAAGGAACATCAATTTGGAGGGTAGGTTATTATAGTAGACAATCTACCTTCAGGAGGGCATATTTTTTGATAGAACTAGTTAGTATATATTGAGGAGAAATTGAATCAACCACTATTTGGCTGATATTGAGTTGGGAAGGTTAACATTGATCATGCCCTAGTTTTGAAGAGTTTTAGGGGAGCAATTTGGGGATTTTGTATGTGGAGAGACAATATGACTAAATTGATTGCACTTTCCCTTAATTGGAGTCATTTTATAACTCTGTTGATGAATTCATGGTTAGGGGTTAAGTCCTTGATAGGGTTGCTTTGAAAACGTGGGTTAATTTATCCCTTAAAACAATCACAGTTGGTCAGTTGTGTGCTTTTGTCCAAAACAATAGATACTAATTTTTTGGTATATTATCGAGAAGCCAAATGGGTGTCTGAATCCTTGATTTTTTAAAGTCATTTGGAAATTTTTTTGTGAGAAGTCTGAAAAATATTTGTTGAAGACCTAATAGGGATTTAGGCCTATTAGAATAGTATTTGAGGTTTTTCTATAAGTTGGGCACTTGGAACTTTGTAATTAGTTTATCCTAGGTGGATTGGGTAAGTAGAAACCCTTAGAGCCATTGTGGGCCATTGGGAAGGTGGAGTTCATATATTGACCCTTTTTAGTCATTTGGGTACATGAAGGAATATTGTGGACATACACAACTTTTGTGCATTTGACAAGTTTTGTAACATAAGTTTGAGAATCCCCATTTCTCTACATCGGACTTAAAAAGAGGGAACCATAATTTATTCTATTAGGAGTTCACTATGTGTAACATCATGAGGCATATATAGCAAAGATCCCACTATTTCCATTATGCATGTTGCTTCATCTTGGGCTCGAGGGACTTTCTCAAAGGAGATGTGATCAAAAAAATTCTTTAACTCTTCTATCATGGATTTATATGGGATTAACATTTCATATTTTGTATCATAGTTATTATTGACTTGGTTGATGATAAGTTGTGAATCACCATATACCTACAAGTGTTTTATTTTTAATTGAACTATTATTTTTAGCCCTGTAATTAGAGCCTCCTATTGTGAAATATTATTTGTGTAATCAAAATTCAATCTGTATGACCTAGGAATAGAATCCCCTTGTGGCATAATGAATACACTCTAACACGTGATCCCATTTTTTTATAGGACCCATCAAAATATAGCTTCATTGCATTTGTTCCTCTATAGTGAATATACTCTCATTTGGAATTTCAACTAACACAAGATGTTCTATTGGTACTGGTGCATCTGCTAGTTGATCTGCAATGACTTGACCCTTGATGAATTTGATATCTTCATAATGTCAAACTAAATCATAATCATGACCCATTTAGATAGTCTCCTGGTGAGTGTTTCTTTTCTCAATGGATACTTTAATGGATCAATTTTGGTGACAAGGAATGTCTTATAGCTTAACATATAGTGTTTAAGTTTTTATGAAGCAAATACCATAGTTGGGCATGCTCTTTCTATTGTAGTTTAATTAAGCTCATAGACTACAAGTGTCCAATTGATATAGTGCATTGTTTGTTCTTTCCCTTTTGAGTCAAGATGAGAAGATAAAGCCCCTAAAGAATGTTGTATCATTGATATGTATAATAGGAGTGGCTTATTTGGTATATGAGACATAAGCATCAATGTTGAGAGGAGATAATATTTTTGTGTTTCAAATGTGACTTGACATTCTTCTATCTATACAAATGGAACTCCCTTGTGAAGATAATGTTTAAATGGGTGACACTTTTTTGCTAGTTGTGCAATGAACCTTCTAATGGAATTCAACTTCCCTCATAGACTTCTTAACTAATGGATGTTTGTGAGTGGTGGAATTTTGATTATTGCTTAGAATTTTTCTGGATCCACTTCTATCCCACCGTGTGATCCAATAAATCCTATAATTTTCCCTGAAGTAACCCCAAAGAAACACTTCTTGGTGTTTAAGAAAACATTATATTCTTCTAACCTATCAAATACCCCAAGCAAGATAGCCAAGTGTGCATTTGTTTCTAGCAATTTTGCAAGAATGTTACTGATTTAGTCTTCCATAGTAATGTGCCTCATGTCATGGAATATTGTGGTCATTGCTTGTTGATAAGTTGCACTTGCATTCTTTAATCCAAATTGCATCACGTTCCAATAGTAAGTTCCCCATGCATATGTGAAAGATATTTTAGGTTTATCCTTAGGTAATATTTTGATCTATTTGTATCCATATAATCCATCCATTACTAACAACATTTGATACCCAAGTGTTAGATAAATATTATGTCTATATTCGATAGAGGGAAGTCATCTTTCAGAAATGTCTTATTTAATTCTCTAAATTCAGTGCAAATATTGATATCTCTATTAGGTTTAGATACTACCAAAAGGTTAGAGATCCATTATGTATAATCTAAGGGTCTAATAAAGCCCACGTCTAGTAGCTTTTTTAGTTCAGCCATGAACAGTAATGCAAACTTTGGATTCATCTTTCAAAGCTTTTGTTTAACTAGATTTTCTCTTGGCTTAAGTGGAAAATGATGTAGGAATAAATCTAGATAAAACCCAACAATGTCTAAATATTCCCAAGAGAAATTGATTTGTTAGTCTCTGAAGAACTGAATGAGCTATTTCATGTCCTTAGTTGTTAATGATACAACTAAGTGGATAAGTCTCTTAGTCTCTTTAGTGCCTAGACTTTCTTGTGTTTTCTCTACTAAAAGTGGTGATTTTTCCTGATTTATTGGGAGTATGTTGAGTCCTCCATCCTCAAGCACCTTAGAGAGGTTTTCACCTATGGATACATCCATTCTTTTTACTTTTTCTTGGTCTAAAGGCACCTTTCAATTTTTTCCTAGAAACCTTATATTTTAATTATTATCAATTTTTTGATTAAAGGACTAATACATCTCACCAAAATATGCAGCTCGCTTGAGATCAATGGTGAATCCAACTTTGTGATCTCCAATGGGTATGCCATTTTGGAGTCTCAATAAATCAGTGATTGCTTCGTTGTTCTAAAATATATCTATGTTTGACCAATATTGTTGGTCCCAATCTATTAGCTCAAGGTATATAAGGGAATTGTTCTCATTGTCTTGGATGTATGATATAGGAATGATTTTCAACGTATTGATATAACATTTGGGTAATGACTCATGGGTTTCTAAGGACAAGGTTTCAGAGGGTTTAGATCGATTCCAAAATTCTTCTGTCTAGGCATGTTGATTTGTGGGTCTATTGTGTAAGGATAATCAACCAAGTCAGGAAAAGATAGTTTTTAAACAAAGGGTACTTGATATTTTAGGCTTATCCCACTCATTTTCATTTGAATCAGTCTCATAGTGGTTCTCCTCAAATATCTCAACTTCATTGAAAGCACACACATCATCTTTGTTAGGTAACTGGATATTTGAGGTACCTTCCTCAGGTGGTTGGTACCCTACACCTTGAAACTTCATATTTGGTTTGGGAAATATTCCTTGATTTTTCTTTCCAAGACCTCGTATTCATGAACAAGAAGTATAATTTGAGGAGGTTCCTCATCTCTATATAACTAATAGGATAGATCATCTTCAACATAATATTCATTTAACTCACCCCATCTTGTAAATACTATAGGTGGTTCATAGACAATTCAAAGTTTCTCTTTCCTTTTGAGTAGTTGTCTTGATTTCCCATATGTTTGGGGTGAAGTGGGAAAATTTCCCACATGAAATAAATCTTCATATGTGTAATCTCCACAACCCTTGTCTTGGACTTTGATTTTAATCTTGAAGATGTTGATGAGCTAGTGGATTTGGAGAGACTAGAAGAGTCTATGTATTTTAAGGATGATAGTGTAGATGTTGCATAGTTGATGGAGACTTGATTTTTAGGAGATCCTTTGAGGTTAGTGCAGTATGAAAAATGGTCTCTATCACCTAGAATGGTGATCTCTATCCCATTGCAAGGAAACTTCAAGCGTTGGTGATATGTTGAAGGTACAACCTACATGGCATGGATTCATGGTCTTCCTAGGAGTATGTTGTATCTAAGTTCTAGATCTAGTACTTGAAAAATATTCTAATAGGTGACTAGTCCTATTCCAATTGGTAAGGTTATGATACTCTTGGAAGGACGCTCTTCATCATCATATGCCCTGATAATAATCTTCTTGCAAATTTCTACACAAATCTCATAGTATCCTAAATTTTGAACCAAATTTAGAGTATAAATATTTAGACCGACTCCACCATCTATTAATAATCTTATAACTTTGTGTAGGTGGACATATAATTCTAGATGGAGAGGATCATTGTGACAAGTTTATGTGTAGTAAAATCTCATTTAGTAAATGCAACATTGTGGGGGAGTATCCAAGTATCCGACCATGGATTGAAACTCATCTACATCAATGTATTGAGGGATTGATGACTCTTGTAAGGGTTTGTATAGAACTACTTTATGGTTGGGTGAAATGCACAACAGTTCAAATATGGATATTTGGGTAGGGGTATTCTTGAGGTGGTCCAGTAAGCTATATTGACCCATGGATGGGATAACGGACTTGGAGGATACTGAAGATTTGGATGAGGCCCCTTGTACTGTGGTTTTCATTCTCCAAGTGGTAACAACATACTCAAAATCTCGGCCTTTGATGATGATAGTGTTTATGGTAAGATTGGGATCAAAAATAGGCATTAAGTATAGTTGGCTTTGTTGTTTTTTATGGGTGAGGAAGGTTTTCCTTTGTCATGATCTTGTAATAGGTTCTTAAATATAGTGTGATCTTTATTAGACGTGCTAGGGATATTAAAAATTTCTATTTTGTTGCGTTCAAGCAAGTCTTGGACAATATTCTTTAGTTGGAAGTAATTAGAAATATTATTCCCTTTGGTATGGTGGTAATTAGAGATATCATTTCCATTCCACCACGCGGGCATTAAATAACCTGGCTCTTAATGTCAAATTTCTGGTAATTTTATAGAATTTGTTTGAATGAGTCTTCTCAAGACTCTCTAAAGAGGCTCTACAAGAGGAGCATAATTTATCCTTGGGTTTTAATGTCTTACAGAATGTTGTTAGTCATTTTTTTGTTTGACAAGGGATTCTCTCTTTGAGGAACATTTTTGTTGGTATGAGGGGTGTTAGATTTTTCCTAGAGGCGTGGCACCGGTTGTGCAACTTTTGCATCAACCATGCCATAATTGGTGATGTTATTATTTTTAGACCAATACTTTAATTTGTCATAAGATATAGTGGTATTAGTTTCTTTCTTAATTACACTTTTTGATGTGAGAGATCATTTCAAATTTCAATCATTGCTCAGGAAACTCTTCAAATGTGTCAATGTGTTCTAAATTTAGGGTGCACATCATCTCTAGTTGGAAACTCTTGATAAATATTTGGATGTTGTCTTTGGTTGGTATGTGAAAGGAGGCTCTAGAATCCATGTTTCTCCAATGTTGTAGGAAAGAGGAAAATATTTCACCATTATTTTGTTTGGTGTTATAAAGATCATGTATTGTGACCTCAGTGATGATGCTATGAGAGTAGTGAGAAATGAATTTATCTGCCAGTTCATTCCAAGATCTTATACCTAGAGTTAGTCGAGCGAGCCACTCCATATTAGGCCCACTAAGACTTCTTGGAAATATTATCATTAGATAGGTGTCATTTTGAGCCACTTCTATACATGTCATGAAAAACTCTCTGATATGGTCATGGGGATTTCCCTTTTCCTTATATTTATCAAATTTTGGTGTTTTAAAGTTTGCTAGAAAAAGTGGAATGTATAGTGTCTTATCAAAGGGTTAAGGGAAAAGATATTCTAGTGAGTATGGTCTTTTAGGTGCATTGACTTGAAGTTTTGTCACTTGTTGT
>MU223307.1:4351-15373 GCA_018584345.1 Thuja plicata
GAGTTTTTGCATCCCTAATATAAGACATATCATCAATTAGGACATCAACACTAACCTTTCTATTTTGGCTGGAGCCTGGAAGCAAAGTGAGAAACTCTTCTGAATAATTCCTCTTTCCTTTGGATTCATCATCAACATCATCACTCCTTCCACTGGTGGATGTCATACTCTATGCTTGGCTCATTTTCCTCTTATGTTCTGTTCTCAATATCCTTTTCACCGATATTGAAACAAATCTACTTGAAAACCCTCACCACCAACTATGAAATCCTCTACAAATATGAACTTCAATCACTTAAAACACTGCAAATTGCACTCTTTATCAAATTATGAATCACCAAGTCACCCTTTTGAATCACTGGCTACTGAAAAATCAACTCTTCTCAGAAAATACAAAAGACTCTATAAAATTTTCACTCTGAGAAATTGGAAGCTGGTAAAAATGAAACAATAATGGACAAGCTTACTTATAATTGAGAATTCAATGGAGATGTCTCTTCAAACTTTGTGAACTTACAATTCAGTCATTTTTACCATTAATTTCATGCACTGTCATATCAATTTTTGGTTCTAGCCATGGCATTCAAACTATCAGGTAATCAATTTATGATGAGTGCTTTTGCATATAAAACCTTATAAAATTCAAAAAGAAATTGAAATCAGATCTAATTGGTTTCATTAACTCATATTACGGCTATTTTTCAATCTATCAAAATCTCTGTAATTTGATTGGTCAGCAACTGTCCATGATGGCACTAATAAAAGTCTTTATTTTACTCTGGTTAACTTCTAGCGACCCAGTGACTGAATGATCTCCTTTTCTCTTAATATTTTTTCCAACTGCAGTTTCTTTAAGAGACTTAGCGACTTCCGTAGGATCAAAATATTGATCGATAGTTATCTCATTGTTGCCTGATCCTTAAACTTAACCTTTCCTTTTACGAAGACATGGCGACAAAGCAATTTCTTAATTGTTCTTTCACCTCGAGTCACATCTGGAGACTTGGTGATTGTTGTTTCTCTATGTCATTGGACCAAATATTTGACTCATGCTTTATCCGAAGACTTCTCGACTAAGCATATTAATCTATTAATCACTTGATCATGTTTTAATTTTCAACTTTGTATCACGACTACGTGACTACCATCCGATCTTGTCTTCATCCAATGGTTGTCACTGAATCTCTTGATTCTTATCTTAACTCATCTTTCTTCACGTGACTATGCGGCAACATTGTTATTTAATCTGACATCTAACATGGGTTTATCCAGAGACTTCGCAACTATTGTTTCTCCATGTCGCATAAAAATTTCTAAACCGTAGCTACAATCAGGAGACTTCCCGATTGCCATTAGATTAAATCGTTGATCAACGGTTGTCGTGTAATCTCCAATTCATTAATTTAACTCACTTTTGATCATGAGACTTGGCGATAACACCTAAATTTTAATACTTGAACTTAACTCATAACCATGGGTGTCATTAGGAGATAACGCGACTGAGTGATCTCCTAGTCGCCAAATAAGATTACTAACTCTGATTTTATCAGGAGATAACACGACTACCATTAGATCATATTTAAGATCAATGGTCAGCGTCAAGTCTCAATACCATTCCAACATATTCTATTTCATTATGAGACTTTGAGACTAAAGCTTTTTGCCAAGTCTCTAGATCATAAAGAATATTCGTTCTTTCGTATGAGACTATGCGACTGAGATATAAGCACATGCAAATAATCTTAAACTTAGTTCATGAAAAGTAACATGAAAATAGAACTTGATTGAGGGATTTTAGGGCCTTTTTGCATTTTAAGTGGAAATAACCTAAGGGCTTAGGGTTTTTTACATTTTCAATGAATTTTAGGGCTAAACCATCACTTGCAGAGGTATGTAAGCATTCCAAATGTGGTTTTAAAATTCTAGGCAAAGGAATGGTAGGCATCTTCAAAATTTTTAGGGTAAACTTCAAAAAATTGGAAATACAACCAACACCTTGTCTACCTTTCTCTTATGTCATTCATGCCTCTCTTGGATCAAAATGTCTACCAATATCTTATTTTCTAGAAATGTTCTCTCGACAGCTTCTGTATCAAACTCAACAAGATTTTGTTCATGTGCCATCTCTGACTGAGGAAAGGTCCTTCTTTTCTCAATCTCTGGATTGAACTCTTCAAGAGAATCTTCTCCTTGTTTCAATCTCAACCTGGTTAACATTTGCCACCTATAATTTCCTACAAAACGAGCTCTGATACTACTTGATTTATAATTAGTGTTTACAATGAAACTTGTAAATTAATTTCAATTACAGTTTTTTCTCGATCCAAGCAATATTGTGTGATTATAACTTTTAACCGTTGAAATTACAATTAAGGACACTTTTATAAAATTCAATGAACTTAACTAATTACTAAAATAAAGTAATTAGAATAAGAATTTAAAATGAAATGAAATAGCATGAAATAAATTAAGGAGAATGTAAGACATGAGATAGAAGAAAAATAAGATAGAAGATAGAAGGATAAACATAGGTTGACAACGAAGTTCGTCCAATCAAAACTACATCTCTGGGTCCGCTTCTCAATGCTAGGACTACTTTATTGATATCACCAAGCAAATCTATGCTTTGTTACAACACCCAAGCTTCCATAACCTTCATACAATTACTTCACAATCTCTTTCACTTTACATTTTTTGGTGTGTACTACCTTGCAAATTTTCTTCTCACAAAGAATTTTCCTCCAAAGAAATAATTCTCCAATCTCCAAAAATTCTCTCCCAATCGTGATCAATCACTCCTCCCAGACTAATTCAACCCCTTTTATACAAATTTATTTGCTAATATAAGATTAAAACCATATGATCTCCATATCTCCCAAAATCTCCCTAAAATATTAAAAAACCCTTAAAAATAAGGCTAATCCATTTATAAATATCCCCTCATTTTTGGAGATATTTATTCTTATCGGATTGATTTACCTTATTTAATTTATGGTCAATAAAAATAAGGAAATAAATAGAAACACGGTAGAAATAAATCCTAAAAATATTGTCGGCATAGCAGTAGTGTCCCGTGCTTGTAGCAAGGAGGTTATGGGTTGAAACCATGAAATGCAAAATTTTATCTTTGATTTCCATGAAAATTTTATTTAAATAAACATTTAACGCAAGCTAATCCCAATGGATGTGTTTGGATTATTGGTTTAAACTATAATTATTTTATGAGAGGTCATGGTGTTGAATCCCATGAACAAATTTTGAACAAACCAACACCCTGCATGTTTTCACTCGCTGACATCATCAAAGTCAACCTTAGTCAACCCAACTTTGACTAGTTGTAACATTTACATACGAAGTCCATTTGTAAACCCGAATAAAGTTCCAGAATTAGCTCGATGAGAACTACAACTTGGCATCACTTATTATTGTATTTGAGACAATTAATTTTTTTCCTTTTTGAATGTCGCATTCACTTGTTTGTCCGAGCCTTTGACCACACATAACTTCTGCATATGACCTCCTTTTGATCCCATTCAAGCTGTGTTAGGACCGTATCAACAACCATTTTTCAAAGATGTTGCTTTGTGAGATTTTGAGACTGTGAAAATTTTAGGTTCTCAAGATCCACCTGGATCAGTCCTCTGCATGTCCACTCTTTTCTATCATATCTCTAAGATCCCTTAGTTCATACACATCCCTAGGATGCATCCCATAAACTACTTCAAAACGGGTCTTGCATGTGGTCCTATGCACTGTATCACTATATACAAATTCATCGTGGTGAAGGACTTGATCCCAATATTTCCCATACTCTTTAGTCAAACATCTTAGAAGGTTTACTAATTTCCTGTTTACAACCTTAGTTTGAGGATGGTAAGCATATCCAAAAGACAGATTGGTGCCTAGTATCTTTCATAAAGTTTTCCAAAAATGTATCATGAATTTGGTATCCATATTTGAGACTATACTGATTGGGATTCCATGAAGACTAACTACTTCCCTAAAGAACAAGTTGTTGGAGATTTGCTTCTATGCAAATAATTGATTGTATGTTTGCCATTGATGACAACATATAATATACAACAGGTATCCTATATGTAATTATTAGCACAAATTCTTTCAAGCTATGCGTGTTTATTTCCATGGTGTATACATGTTCTAGTGGCTATGTGCATTCACACCAAGTCAGATATGCAGTTTCAGTTGAGTTATGATTAGTCAGTTATGGCAGTTACAGTTTCTGGAGTTTATCTGTTAAGAGCCGACGTAAATACAGTGTCTCTTGGGTTGCGCCTATCTTCGGGATATGTTTGTTTGTATTCATGTTTAGTTATGAGTTAAAGATAATTATCTAAAGGCCCCAAACCTATTTCAATGGAATCTTGATGTTAGAGTTAATTTGGTGAAGCCAACTTTGTGAAGCATCGCATCTATTCAGTTTGAGTTGCGCGGTCCTAATTTGCATTGCGTGCTTAGTTAAGCTGAAAAGGAAGTTGATGAAGTGTTTCTAGATACCATCACGACCTTATCCTTGGTGAAGATACATATAGCAGTTCAGTTATGTTCACTAATTGTCAAAAATGTTGTGAAGAAGGAAAGACAGAGAAGAGCAGATAGTCAGAAAGAATAAGTTGAAGATCTATGTGAAGAAACAAAATTTGATTGCAAATCATTGGAACTGATCAAGACAGCAGGTCTACTTAAACATTTCATTTACTAGATATAGTGTATATCTTTTATATTGAAGGTTGTAGCCTTCACCATCTTAGCAGTGAGCTATTGGACAATGAGTCCTCACCCTTAACAGGGTTATTTGTAAAAGACTCCTAATAGGGTCCGACCTTTAACCAGGTCTCTTTACTTCTTGCATTGTAAAGATCAACTCCTAACAGGGTTGTAAGATCTTCTAACAGGGATCATTATAAACTAGTGCAGTTATTTATGGGTACTTCAAATTGCTGAGTACTTCATTGTGTTATCTGAATGTGCATTTACTTTATATCAAATTACATTAAAGAAAGAAAAAGGAATTGAATTGACTAATAACTGATTCACCCCCCCTTTCAGTTATCCTTGGGACTATTCTAACAATTGGTATCAGAGCCAAGTGCCTTGGAGGGAAAGCTTAACAACTTAAGGTAGATCAGATGGCATACTTCAGGAAAGAGAGTCCTAAGTTCGATGGAGAAAACTATCTTGATTGGAAGAACAAAATGATAACACATCTTCAGTGCGTTGGATTTAAGATCTATGAGATTGCCACTCAAGAAGTTGAAATTCCCACCTTGAAAGATCTTGCAGCTTATGACTCTACTATGAAACAAAAGGAAGTATTCACTAATAATGCAATTTCCAAAGAAGCCCTAATCAGTGCCCTATCCGACAGTGAATTTTCTGAGATCAAGTAGATAGATAAAGCATAATCTATTTGGAAATACTTTTAAGATATGTTTGAAGGAGACATCCAAGAAAATAATGCACGCAGAAAGACATGGAAGAAAAGATACAACAATTTAGAGATGTTACCTGAAGAAAACATCAGAGCTTACAATCAGAGGATTATGAAGTAGTATCAGGTATAAGAAACAATGGTTGAGAAATATCAGAGGAAGGTATAATGGACAAGTTAATGACCACATTGACAATAGACATTGACCACAAGATCAATATATTAGATGAGACTATTCAATTTTCAAAAGACTTTAAGAGGGAAACCTTTATTAGAAAAATATCTACATTTGAGATATCTAGATTGAAGACAGAACCTAAAAGTGAGATAGCCTTCAAAGCCACAGTCCACAATAAGAAATCTATAAACAGCTCTAGTAATAATGAAGAAGTGGATACATAACTAGAAGAAATAATTGCTATGATTGCCAAGAAGGAAAATAAAGGTAAAGTAAAATATGAAGGACAACTACCATTCAAATGTTTTTCATGCAACAAAGTTGGTCACTTTGCATCCAAGTGCCCTACAAGAGTCAAGAATTTCAGATCATATTACAAACCTAAGTACACTAAAGAATGTTATCATATTGAGGATGGTGTAACTGATGATGACTCAGGAGAAGATGAAATTGGATTTGTTTCCATTAAAGACATTGAGAAGATGCTTGAATAAATGGACAAAGAAGATGAAGTAGAAGAAGAAGAGTTAGCATTAGTTTCAAAAGTTGACATCAAAACTGACTGGATCATTGACAACGGATGTTCACACCACATGACAGGAGACAAAGATAGATTTGTACATTTGGACAAGTACAAAGGTGGCATGGTTAGATTTGGAGATAACTCTCCCAAACCTATCATGGGAAGAGGTTCTATCACCCTAGATGGAAAGAACAAGATAGATGATGTTCTCTATGTTGATGGTTTGCATCCTAACTTACTAAGTGTTGGATAGTTTCTTGATAAAGGATATCAGTTGGAATTAATAAACAACCAGTGCATCATTAATAACAAATAAGGAGACATGTTTTCATCAGGCTCAAAGACCAAAGGTAAATTTTTTCAGCTCAACTCAGAAGTAAGTTGTTTTGTTGCAAAAGTAGATGACAGTTGGCTATGGCACAAGAGACTTTATCATATCAATTTTGACAACATAGTCAAGATAAGTAATGTAAAGGCAGTAAGAGACCTTCCAAGCATTGCAAGAATAGTTGACACCATGTGTAGGGAATGTGTGATGGGGAAACATGTGAGGACCTCATTCAGAAACAAAAAAGACTCTACGAAAAACAAATTAGATCTGATATATATAGATCTATGTGGACCTACTCAAACAAGATCATACTACGGGGAAAGGTATTTTATTTTGTTTGTTGATGATTTCTCAAGGATGATGTGGGTTGTGTACTTAAAAGAGAAATATAAATCTTTTGAGAAGTACAAAATATTAAAAGCTAAGGTTGAGAATGAATTTGGATTAAAGATAAAATATCTGAGATCTGATAGAGGAGGAGAATTCACCTCTAACCAGTTTTATGACTACTGTGAAGAACGTGGAATCAAAAGATGGCTAAGGGAACCCAGAACCCCTCAGTAGAATGGGATAGCAAAAAGGAGGAACAAGATAATACTTGACATAGTGTGCACTATCATGATTGAAGGAAAGGCTTCCCATACCTACTGGAGAGATGCAGTCAATATAGCAGTTTACACTATCAATAGAATACAATTGAGGCTAGGTGCAGACAAGACACCTTACGAACTTTGGTTTGGTAATTTACCCATTGTAAAATACTTCAGAATCTTTGGAAGCAAGTGCTATATCAAAAGGGATGATAACATTGGAAAGCTTGATGCTGGAAGTGATGAAGGTATTTTTCTTGTCTACTCTACTAAAATCAAAGCTTATAGATGTTTCGATCTAAGATTAAAGAAGATCATTGAAAGTACTCATGTGAAGATTGATGAGAAGTTTATAATTCAAGAAATATATTATGAGTATGCTCCCATGATTGAAGATGAGCCCAGACCCATCGATAAGGACACAGTTATTGAAGAAATGTTTGATTGTATTGATGTTTCATGTAACGATCCTGAACCAAGTGAAGAAGAATCACAGATCACATATGAATGTATCACTCCTAAGAATTCAAATTACACATCCAAATAACACTCTAAGGAAGATATCATTGGAGATCAGAGTGCAAAAGTCTTGACAAGATCTAGAGCAAAAGGTTCAACCACTGATGAAGAGGTATGCTTACTTTCACAGATTGAACCCTTAAGTGTTGAAGATGTGTGCAAAGATTCAGATTGGAAAAGTGTCATGCAAGAATAATTAGATCAAATAATCAAGAACGAAACATAGGAATTGGTCCCTAGACCTCATGACAAGAACATGGTTGGAACAATGTGGATATTCAGGAATGAGATGAATGAAGAAGGCATAGTGGTAAGGAACAAAGCAATATTAGTGTGTAAAGGATATGCACACAGAGAAGGCATAGATTACACTGATACATTTTCCCCTGTGAGCAGACTTGAAGCTATCAAGTTGTTTTTGGCCTATACAACATTCAAGAACTTTAAGGTATATCAAATGGATGTCAAATCAGCATTTTTGAATGGTGACTTGAAGGAAGAAGTCTACATAGAGCAGCTTGAAGGATTCAAACTTTTAGATAAACTAGACATGGTATGCAGATTAAAGAACACACTTTATGGACTTAAATAGGCCCCAAGAGCATGTTATGAGAGACTTGATAGTTACTTAACAAAGATAGGATTCAGAAAAGGAGCAACAGACTACAATTTATTTATAAGAGAGACAGATGAAGGACTACTACTTGTTGCTATTTTTTTTTATGACATTATCTTTGGAGGTAATGACAAACTTAGTGCAGAATTTGCCAAAGAAATGAAAAGTGAATTTGAAATGAGCATGATTGGACTTATCAAATACTTCCTTGGATTGAATGTAAAAAAAACAGACAAAGGCATATTCATAAATCAGTCTAAGCATGTGAAGGAGATATTGAAGACCTTCAAGATGGAAGATTGCAAACCAGTAAGCACCCCCATGATATCACGATGCAAGATTTCTAAAGATGATGATTCCACAGTAGTTTACAAGACCTTATACAAATCTATGATTGGAAAACTCATATATCTCACTCAATCTAGACCTGACATTTCTAATGCAGTTGGCATTGTTGGAACATTTGCAACTGAACCAAAGCAAAATCATCTAATGGCAATAAAAAGAATATTCAGATACCTAAAGGGAACTATAGACTATGGTTAATGGTATCCTAACTCAGAGAACATACAAATTCATGTGTATATAGATGCAGATTGGGCAGGTTGTGTTGATGACAAAATGAGCACATCAAGAGGAGCAGTATTTCTTGGAGATAGGTTGGTCACTTGGATAATTAAAAAGAAGAATTGTATCTCTCAGTCAATAGTAGAAGCTGAGTATGTTGCAACAGCATTGAATTGTTCAACAATGGTTTGGATCAAACAAATGATTAAGGACTTTGGTATTTAGATTGATTATCCTATTGTTATTCACTGTGACAACACTAGTACTATCAATATGTCAAAGAACCCTGTGATGCATGCAAAGACAAAACACATTGCGATCAAATACCACTTCCTAAGAGAAACAATTGGAGACAAAGAAGTAAAGATGGATTATGTAAGCACTAAAGAACAACTAGTAGATATTTTTACAAAGCCTCTATCAAAAGATACTTTTGAGTATCTCGGGGAGAAGTTGGGAGTAATTCCCTTTCCTGAGTCTGATTAGAACTTGCAGCAAGAACATCAGTCCTTGGTGACTGATGAATGGTTAAATACTCTACTTCTATAGTAGTACCTGTGCTTAATGGTGTTTAACACCCTTTGTCATTGATGTCAAAGGAGTATTAGTAAGGGGGAGCATATACTCTAGGGGAGTATACAGAGCAACAAAAGTGAAGAGGAACCTTTGATGAGGATAATGAGAAGATTGTAAAAAGAAGGAAGACACTTTGAGTTGATGATATCATATGTTGCCAACAATGTCAAAGGGGGATATTGTTGGAGATTTTCTTTTGTGCGAATAATTGATTGTATGTTTGCCATTGATGACAACATATAATATACAGCAGGTATCCTATATATAATTATCAGTACATATTCTTTCAAGCTATGCATTTTTATTTCCATGATGTATACAAGTTCTAGTGGCTATGTGCATTCACGCCAAGTTAGATATGCAGTTTCAGTTGAGTTATGATTAGTCAGTTATGGCAGTAACAGTTTCTGGAGTTTATCTGTTAAGAGCTGATGTAAATACAGTATCTCTTAAGTTGTGCCTATCTTTGGGATATACGTTTTTGTATTCATGTTTCGTTATGAGTTAAAGATAAATATCCAAAGGTGCCAAACGTATTTCAACAGAATCTTGATGTTAGAGTTAATTTGGTGAAGCCGACTTTGTGAAGCGTCACGTCTATTCAGTTTGAGTTGCGCGGTCCTAATTTGCATTGCGTGCTTAGTTAAGCTGACAAGGAAGTTGATGAAGTGTTTCCAAATATCGTCGTGACCTTATCATTGGTGAAGATACATATACCAGTTCAATTATGTTCACTAAGTGTCAAAAATGTTGTGAAGAAGGAAAGATAGAGAAGAGCAGATAGTCAGAAAGAATAAGTTGAAGATCTATGTGAAGAAAAATAAGTTGATTGCAAATCATTGGAACTGATCAAGAAAAAAGGTCTACTTAAATAGTTCATTTACCAAATATAGTGTATATCTATTATACTGAAGGTTGTAGCCATCACCATCTTAGCAGTGAGCTATTGGATAGCGAGTCCTCGCTCTTAACAGGGTTATCTGTTAAAGACTCCTAACAAGGTCCGACCTTTAACCAGGTCTCTGTACTTCTTGCATTGTAAAGATCAACTCCTAACAGGGTTGTAAGATCTTCTAACATGAATCATTATAAACTAGTGCAGTTATTTGTGGGTGCTAATTCCCACTGGGGTTTTTACCTATTTGGTTTCCCCATAATCAAATTGTTGAGTACTTCATTGTGTTCTCTGAATGTGCATTTACTTTATATCAAATTACATTAAAGAAAAAAAAATTGAATTGACTGAGAACTGATTCACCCCCCCCTCTTAGTTATCCTTGGGACTATTCCAACACAAGTGTGCTATATGAGTGGCATCATGAGTCACCTTACATGGAATGAAATGACTTATCTTACTAAATCTATCAACAACATAAATGCTATCATAACCAATTATAGTGTTGGGTAAGTGATCAACAAAGTCCATACTTACACATTCCCATGGCCTATTAGGAATTTTTAATGGTTGATAGAAACTAGCATTGAAGGATGTGTCTTTTGCCCTATGACATATTGTACACTGCTCCACATATCTTCTTATATCCCTTTTCATTGTTGGTCAATAATAGAACCTTTGTATCAGCTCCAAAGTTATATTCAGTCCGTAAATGATCACTAAGCCTTCTATTATGTTTTTCTTGCATCAAGTTTTCCCTTATTGAACTCTTAGGTAC
>MU223307.1:38276-53376 GCA_018584345.1 Thuja plicata
CTCCAAACTAGAGAATGTCCCAGAAAATAGGAACAAAGAAAGAATATGTAGAACACCTCTGAAGCATGAAGCTACAAAACACTGTCAAATAACTGCTCTGTATGAGTGCCCTCAAATGACACTACTCGAATTTGGATGGAAAACAAGGCAAACATCAAAACTCGAAGATACAGATGGCAAAAAATACCAAGTCTAAAGCCTCCAAAATAGGAATGAAAGAAGAGTGTCCATATGGTAAATGATCCATCTCACCGAAATGCATAGGTACTAGCCACTGCATTCGCCTAGTACATAGGAACAAATACTAAATACATATCTCACTCCATCGAACCAAGGAAGCAAAAGAACCAATATTAATACCCCCCATAATGCTGATAGGGAGAGGTATAACAGATACACTGAGAGACTGCCAACAAAAATTGCATGATGAAGAACGTACAAGCAGAAATAAAGTATGTGTTGAGGATGATCAGTCGCTGACACACATGAGGCTAATGTCGTGGAAGGAACACTCACTTGACAAAGGTTTAGCAACCCCCCCCATGGCACTTTATAAATAATGTGAGTACAATCAGGCACAAAATGTGCAGGATCCCAAACATGCAAGATGGCACTTTATCTCAGTGCGTTTGCAAAAAAGCTACAGAAAAGGATGTATACAATATCCAAAAATGACTGAAAGCAAAATAAACATATGTAACTGATCTCAAAGAGTCATCCCATGCACAGAAAATGATCCCAGGACCTGAAACATCCAAGATATCCGCCAGATTGCAAAAATGCAAAAAAATGAATAAAAAATACCTGGAGCAAATTCTGGGTGTGAGACCCATACAAGAAGAAAGATAATAGAACCAACTTTCGGACGCCATGCGGAAGTCAAAAAATGGAGCCTGAATGAGCAAAATATGGCTCCCAGAGTGCGAAATAGATTGCTGACTTTGACTGCCAAAAAATGCTGCAAGATGGAAAAATCAGAAAATCTAACCTCCACAAAAGCGTCCGGCTCGGAAAGAGCTTTCTGACGATATAAAGAAGTCAAAAATCGACCTCCGTTTGCTCCAGATAGAGTGAAAAAACCACACGCTGCTCATTATGGAAAAAAACAAGTTGTATGACGGTTTCATGGCTGTCAAATTTAACCTCGCTGTCAGACCTGTGACTGCTGACATCAGCGGTACAGAAATCAAGGCAGCACGCAAATCAAGGTGGCACACAAATCAAGGCAACACACAAATTAAGGCACATGAAAATCGAGGTAGTGTGAAAATCAAGGTGGCACAGAAATCGAGGTGGACTTTTGCCTCGTAAAGCATGCCAAGGGCAGTGCATGCAAAAAATAGTGCCCAAATTTCAACTGTGTCCAAATTGGACATGCCTTATATGAAAATTGGGTTTCTCAGGCCTTCCGAACACAACCCAGATGTCAATTTTTGCCCAAAGTGCTCCAAAAAATAAATCCTCCCAAAATCGATGAAAATCTGAGACAAAAACCTCTTGAAAGTATAGATTTAAAGAACAAGGCCAAATCTCTCATGAAGAGAATAGGGGCATGAAAGGGCAGAGCTTTGATACCATGTTGGAGTTGATGAAAAACTATCAACCCTACAGCGCCCAAGAATCACCTGCATGCAAACACCTGTCATAGAAAGAGAGAAGCAAAAGCTATGGAGGCCAAAAACAACAGATCTGTGGAAGAGGAAACATCCTCAATTGATTCAATAAAAATGGAATGGAATTACACAAAGGATTACTTAATTACAAAGTGATCAATCCTTATAAAGGAGATCAAAACCCTGAGATGGGTGAAGAAACCAAAGTTGGGTGAAGAAACCAATGTTGGGCAAATAAACCAAGGTTGGGTGAAGAAACCAAGGTTGCATGAATAATTAATAAAAGAATCAATTATTGCATGCCTAAATTTTAGCTTAAGTGAAATAGAGATAAAAGGGACTTAATAATTAAATCAAATAATGATTTAATTAATAAGTGAAAGGTGACTTAATAATTAAATCAATAATGATTTAATTAATAAGTGAAAATACCCTTTTAACTCTAACAACTACAACCCCCCCCCAAAAAAAAATAATTCATCCCATACATATGTTGAACCTTTGCTAATCATGTCTGTCATTGATGTAAATTGTAATTAATGAATGTTTCATTTGCAGATCTAGTTGCATATGTGGCTCAATTTTCATAATAGTGACACATTTGTAGCTACAAGAACTTCATGTCACTCCAGTGATAGGAACTCTCATTTTGGTTATAAACAATTACTGAAGTTAATCATTATCAGTATTTGGACTACTTCCTATCATTTGAGTGACAGGGATAGTCAATTAAATCAGACCAATGATAATGTTTTTGATTAAGTAAAATAGGTTTTAAAGGGTGCCTGAAACCCAGAATAGAGCGAAAGATCAGAAATAAATCCCAGACTGAAAGGACAAAGCCAAATAGATGAAACAGGCCACCACAGGGCCGCAGAACCAGGTTTTGAAGGGGCCCCATAACCCTGTAGACTCATATTTTGAGGGGGATCTGAAACCCCACTTAGAAAAGTAGTTGCACAAAGCTAAAATAAACTTGAACACTAACAACACATAAAATAACCAAACATCAATCTGGAAAGGACAACCTCACTGTCCAGGATAGGGCCCGAGGGCTACAAATTAATCCATAACAAGGGAGGAAATTGGCTCTCCACACCAAGACATATAACCACAAGAAGGATAGCCAGAATGGTTAATATACATTTAAAGATCTCTGGCATAAACAACAGGGGTTTTGACTTGGTCCCCAAAACCAAAAAACACCATCTAGAGGCGAACCCCATAGAAGAGACAATGTGAGAAGAAGAGGAAAAATAATCCTTAATAAACTTTGATCTTCCCACAAAAGAGACTATCCAGCTGCTGGTCCATACATCGCCATGAGAAACCCACTCCACCTCAATAGGAGCATCACCCACCTCAATAGGGTTAAGGGAGATCTCAAGAACAGAAAGGACAGGCCACCTTCTCCAAATCCCCCAGTTCAAGTGTCCATGGTAGAGGAGATACGCCTTTATATTTGTGTTATTTTTTATGATATTAATAGTAGATTAAATTTATTAGTTAAATAACACCTTAAGAAATCCCCTTAAGACCTCCCCTTAAGACATTAGTTAGAAATACTAATGACATTAGTTAGATTACTTATGACATGTTAGTTCTAGATTACTTAGATTACTTGTGGTCCATTAGTTACATATTAGTGTTATTTTTTATGATATTAACATTAGATTAAATTTATTAGTTAGATAACACCTTAAGAAATCCCCTTAAGACCTCCCCTTAAGACATTAGTTAGGTTACTTATGACATGTTAGTTCTAGATTACATAGAATACTTATGGCTCATTAGTTACATATTAGTTAGATTACTAATGACATTAGTTAGATTACTTATGACATTAGTGAACACTAAATGGATGATATTAGTTAGATTATTTATGATATTAAATTGAACACTAAATGGATGAAATTACTTAGATTACTTATGACATGTTAACTTTCTAGATTACTTAGATTACTTGGTGCAGGAGCACCTAGGAAAACTCCCAATGCTTAATAAATTTTGGCTTGTAAGTGACTCTAGCCAAGTTAGTGTTTTTACTTTTGACCTTAGAAGGTCCTGCAAGGTGTGTGACTAGATGGACTAGTAGTTAGTACTAATCCAATCTAGTTTAGTAAGTTTTGGCTTAAATTGCTTGTTTTGGCTTAGATTAGGAAAAATGAGTCTAAATGTATCCTAGACTTAGAGGAGAAGTGGAAAGTTCCTAAAAAGGCTTTAATGATGTGTATTCATCGAATTAAGAAGGATAGAGGTCCTAAAAGTTAGTTATGAGCATTTATGCAAAAGATGTTAAATGTTGTCATGACAACATTTTTCAAGATTGCAAATGTTGCATGCAACATAGACAACTTTTTGATTCCTTTCAAAATGGAGGAAGGTAATCAATGATAGTGGCCTAAAATGATGAAATATTCATCTTAAGATACTCCAAGGTTCATTTCCCAAGAGAGGATGATTGTAATCAAGTTTTTGAATAGCAATAGAACTCTGGTTTTTGGTTTCCTGCAACAGTTGACGTATTTTGAGTTACTGAGTGTTTTAATGCATTGAATTGACAAATCTAATGTTGGATCCTTGCTAAGTAGGACTTTTTAAGAGTTTTTTGTTTAGTGATCAAGTTTCCTAGAATAGATTAGATTTCTTTTGTAAATTTTTTAGGAACTAGCATAGTTGCTGGGGTAGACAGAGTAGTTTTTAGTTTCATGGCTCCGCCATAGAATCCAATTGTGGGAAATTTTTGGTTGTGGATAAATATGTTAGGGGATCCTATTTATAGTGTAAATATGCTAGGAGGATTTATGAGGTGTTGAGTAGCTATTTTTAAAGTTATGCCCTAGGTGAGCAATGTTATTCGGCTAGGTGTGTAATAGAGAAAGATTTGAGTGCCATTGCAAGGGTATGTTTGGGAGAAGAAAACCAAGTGTAGGTTTGGGAGAGTTAGGGTGTAATAGAACCCTGTCTACAAGGTATGGTCCTTACCAATCCATCTAGATATATTTCTACATATAAATCAAATGACTGTAACTAATGCAAACAAATAGCCCTATTTGACCTATATTTCAGGACAGTAGTGTACGGAGGACTTAGGGATCTAAAACCTTGAAAATATCTGAAGTCTTGGAAAAGGGTGTCTGAATCCTAAATTTGTTTTTATGGTTGTTTGAGAGTTTTGAGAAAGAATCCAGAAAAACCCTCTTGATAGGGATAATTGGGCTACTAGGCGTATTAGGACCAAAAGCAGTGTGAATTTGGAACTTGATTGTTTTGAGTTTGAAGACCAATTAAATTCAGATTGATAGGATTTCAAATGGATGTCTTAGTAATGAACATATCCTTTACTGCACTGATAAGAAATTTTTGAGCAGTTTGAGCTTGGAATCTTTCAAGAAGAGAGTGTAGTGACAAGGAGAAATTTCAATGTTGGAAATCCTTCAAGGTTAAGCACAAGGGAACTAACTCATAGAATGGAGTTAGAATCATCTTAGGCTTGGATGATGTAGACTATTAGGGTTCTAGAAGAGAAATATGAATCCTATGTAGACTAGGAAAAGAAGAGTCCTAAGTTGAGCAAGTGCAAAGCAAAGCTTGTAGCATGACCATCAGATTGGTATCAGAGCATATTTGATCAGGATTGTGGCTAATGTTCCATCCAATAGAGTTAGTAGTAGAGTCTACAATGGTGACCAATTAAAAGTTGGCTAAGAAGGTAGATGATCAAGAAGTAGAGAATACGATACTCTGAGACAGATTGGCTCAATTGGAGCAAAAGGTAGATGAAGTTGATATGAAAGAAGATGAAGTGAAGGATAAGGTTGAAGGGAAAGGCAAGGAGGTTTTAATTGATGATGAAGTACTTGAAGCTGACCTTGTCCTTAATGAGGATCCATTCTTGAAAGCTTTAACAACTATGAGTGGCAAAGCACTAGAAGGAGTTCCAATCTTTACTGAAAGATGGAACTAGAGATAGTCCTAGATTGGATAGAAGGACTAGAAAACCATTTTGAGTGTGATGGAATCACTGAGGCTCAAAAGGTGAAGGTTTCTAAATCCAGACTGAGAGTGTCTTCACTCACTTGGTGGAAATTCATCCAAGATGAGAGGGATAAGGAAGGAAAGAGGCCCATTGCTTCATGGAAGGCTATGGTTGCAAAGGTCAGAGATGATTATATCCCTGAGGATTATGATATCCAATTGCATAAGAGAAGACAAGGTTTGAGATAGAAGGACCTAGATGTAAAATCATAAACTGAAGAGTTTCAGAGACTTTGCTTGGGATCTAGAGTTGTAGAGGATGAGAGGGTTAAGGTAGCAAGATACCTTAATGGACTAAAGTGGACCATACAAGATGAGATGAGTATTTTGACTCCAGAAACTATTCATAAATGCCACCAAATTGCCATCAAAGTTGAAGAGAAGTTGAGGAAGAAACAAGACTCTAGTACTACCAGAGGAAGAGGTAGAGGAAGAGACACTAGAGGATAGAGAGGTAGATATGGTGGAAGGATTTCTGAACCAAAGAATCAAGAGGAGAATAAATTTTTTGAGCAATAAGAAGGAAAATCCAATAGAGGGGGTTGAAATAGAGGAAGGAACTCTAGTGGAAGAGGAAGAAACAACAACCAAGATAGGGGTAACTACTTTGCTACTATGAAGTTTTACCACTGCATCCAGATGGGACATCCTGCATATAGATGTCTAGAGAAGGGTACTACTTCTCAAGAAAGTGATAAAAGGGTGAATTATGTCCAAGAAGAGACTAGTGGTGGAAACAAACACCCTAAGATTCCCTTAGAGTTAGAGGAAGATGAGAATTTAATGATGAGGAGAACTCTGACTAAGGAGCTAGTAAAAGAAGAGCCTAGTCAGAGGAGGTCACTGTTTAGAGTAAAGTTTAGGTGTAGATTCATCATAGACTTAGGGTCTAATGACAATATAGCATTAGAGGAATAAGTCAACAAGTTGAAAATGAAAAGGATACCCCACACCAATCCTTATAAAGTCACCTAGCTAAATAAAGGACAATATGTCCTTGTCAATGAACAAGCTTGGGTCAAGTTTTC
Source organism: Thuja plicata (assembly GCA_018584345.1). Taxonomy (NCBI): domain Eukaryota; kingdom Viridiplantae; phylum Streptophyta; class Pinopsida; order Cupressales; family Cupressaceae; genus Thuja; species Thuja plicata. The sequence continues at coordinate 44,956 of MU223307.1, forward strand.
AATTTGGAGGTATTAGGAAAAATTATTGTGTGATGTGCTACCCATGGACACATGTCACCTACTCCTAGGTAGAACATGAAAATTTGACCATCAAGCCATACATGATGGTGTAAAGAATTCATAATCTTTTAAGAAGGAAAATGTGACATTCAAAATAGTCACTATTGGAGGATGCAGCAGAAATGAAGTCATCTGGCCACAATGTTCTTATGGTGAGTGAGAAATAGTTCTTAAAATCATTAGAAGAAGGAGAGGGAGTTGGTTTTTCACTAATGTTGAAACCAAAGGAAGAACGTATAGACAGAACAATCAGGAAGATAGAGTTGCCAAAAGAAGTGCACGAGCTGCTGCAGAAGTATTAAGGTATTTTCAGTGAAAGACAACCATCATCCCTACCACCTAAGAGGTCTGTAAGCCACCAAATAGACCTTATCCCTATAGCTACCCTTCCCAATAAGGCTGCATATAAGATGACTCCTTAATAAAATGAGGAGATAGCTAGATAGATTCAACAACTCCTAAGCCAAGGTCTGATTAGGAAAAGTATTAGCCCTTGTGTCATACCCACTATCATAGCCCCTAAAAAGGGAGGAAAATGGAGGTTATGTACTAACTCTAGAGAAATAATTAGAATAACCGTTATGTATAGGTTCCCTATCCCTAGGATAGAAGACCTAATGGACTATTTAGGTGAAACAAAAAATTTCACAAAGATTGAATTGAAGAGTGGATACCACCAAATCAGAATCAATGAGGGGGATGAATGGAAAATAGCCTTCAAGACCACAGAAGGACTTTATGAGTGGCTTTTCATGCCATTTGGGTTATCCAATGCCCCATCCGCATTCATGAGACTCACGAATGAATTCCTAAAAGACTACATAGGAAAATTTGTGGTAGTCTACTTGTATGATATACTCATCTATAGTAAGACAAGAGAAGAACACCTCAAACATATGCAAATATTCTTGAAGAAGTTTCATGAAGAAAAGTTGATGTCCAACTCGGAGAAATATGAATTCATGAAACAAGAGCTAGTGTACATTGGATTTGTGTTATCTCAAGGCAACCTAAATATGGATCCAATAAAGTGGAAGCCATCATCAACTAGCCTACTCCAAGAAGAAGCACTGAGGTAATAATTTTTCATGGCTTAGCATAGTACTTTAGAAATTTTATCAAACAATTCAGTGCAATTTGTGCTCCTATGCTTGATACTATCAAGGGTGGGATGAAAACTAAATTTGTATGGAATGAACAAGCTAACCATGGGTTTGAGTTGCTAAAGAAAAATATTGCTACCCAACCAATCCTGATTTTTCCTAGCTTTGCAAATCTATTCACAGTGGAATGTGATGCCAACAATGTAGCCATTCGTGTAGTCTTGAGTCAAGAGGGAAGACTAGTGGCCTTTCACTTTGAGAAAATAAGTGAAGCTAAGAAGAAATACTCTTCCTATGACCTAGAGATGTATGCTCTAGTCCAGGCACTGAGAAAGTGGAAACATTATTTTCTTCCAAAGGAGTTCATAGTCTATTACGACAATCAAGCATTAAGTTTCTTGAACTCTCAAGATAAACACAGTCACAAGCATATGAAGTGGGTTGAGTACTTGCAAGCCTACACCTTCAACATCAAACACAAGAAGGGATTGCAGAATAAGGTAGCAGATGCGTTAAGTAGAAGAGTCTTGACCATTCAAGAGATACAAGTGCAGAGCATGGGGAATGAAAACTTCAAAGAACTATATGGAGAAGATGAAGACTTTGCAGAAATTTACAAGGTATGCCAAGAATATAAAAATCACTTTCATAGTCAATTCTATGAATATACCTTACAAAGTAGTCTATTGTTTAAAGAGAGTCAATTGTGTGTCCCTAGGGGGTCTATAAGGGAGAATCTAATCTAGGAGAAACATAATGGTGTACTTAGTGGCCATTTTGGTGTTAATAAGACATAATAATTAGTTCAAAGATTTTACTTTTGGCCCAAGATGAATTTGGATATTAAGAAATATGTAGAAGGTTGTGTTATCTGTCAAAAGGAAAAAGGTACATATACTAATGCAGGCCTATATTAGCCTCTACCCATTCCTTCCAGACAATGGGAATGTTTGAGCATGGATTTTATAGTGGGATTGCCCAAGACAAAAGAGGGAATGGATAGCATTAATGTTATAGTAGACAGATTTAGTAAGATGACACACTTTGTACCCTACGAGACAATACATGATGCAAGGTAGATAGCTTCCCTATTCTTCAAGGAGGTAGTTAGAATACATGGTTTTCCATTGAGCACAGTGTCAGACAGAGACACAAAGTTTATGATTTATTTTTGGAAGACTCTTTGGCAGAAGTTAGGAACCAACTTGTGGTTTGGATCTGCATACCATCCTTAGTCTGATAGCCAAATAAAGGTAGTAAATAGGAGTCTTGGAAATATCCTAAGGTGTTTAACTAAGGATTATGGTCAAACTTGGGACAAACTCATTGAGCAAGATGAATATACCTATAATGACACAGTGAATAGGAATACTAGTTAGAGTTTGTTTGAAATAATTTATGGCCTTCATCCAAGATGCATATATAAACTCAGAGATCTGAAGGATGGAACCAAGGGAAGTGGTTATGTCAATGAATTTGCACATTCTATGCAAGAAGTCCATGAGATAGTGAGGAAGATATTGCTTGAAAATACAGAGAGGCCTAAGAGCAAAGTTGATGAGAGGAAAAGAAATGTCCAATTTCATGGTTGGGGATCTAATGATGGTTCACCTCAACAAAGCAAGATTACAAAAAGGAACACCACATAAGCTTCATATGAGAAGAATGGGCCCATGTATCATACTACACAAATATGGAGCAAATGTGTACAAGGTCAAACTTCCGGAGGATATGGGTCTGTCTCTAGTTTTTAATGTTGCAGACTTAATTTTATACAAAGCCCCAATCCCAAATGCAGATTAGAGTTTGACTGAAGTTATACAAGAGGTGGATGAAATCAACTTGCCATCTGCACCAATCAAGAAGGAAGAACACATACTGGATTCCAGAGTCTACAAGAAGACAAGAAAGAAGGAGTACCAAGAACACTTAGAGAAGTGGCATGGACAAACAAATGTAGATGCAGTTTGGATAAAAGAAACAAAATTCAAAAAGTTGGAAATTTACTCCAACTTACTCAATCCAAGGGTGGATTGAAGCTTTTTTTCATTTGGGGAGGATGGTCCAAGAGCACCTAGGAAAACTCCCAATGCTTAATACATTTTGGCTTGTAATTGACTCTAGCCAAGTCATTTTTTTACTTTTGACCTTAGAAGTTCTTGTAAGGTGTTTGACTAGATGGACTAGTAGTTAGTACTAATCCAATCTAGTTTAGTTAGTTTTGGCTAAAATGCTTCTTTTGGCTTAGATTAGGAAAAATGAGTCTAAATGTATCCTAGACTTAGAGGAGAAGTGGAAAGTGCCTAAAAATGCTTTAATGATGTGTTCTCATCGAATGAAGAAGGATAGAGGTCCTAAAAGTTAGTTATGAGCATTTATGCAAAAGATGTTAAATGTTGTCATGACAACATTTTTCAAGATTGCAAATGTTGCATGCAACATAGATAACTTTTTGATTCCTTTAAAAATGGAGGAAGGTAATCAATGTTAGTGGCCTAAAATGATGGAAGAGGCATCTTAAGATACTCCAAGGCTCATTTCCTGAGAGGATGATTGTAATCAAGTTTTTGAATAGCAATAGAACTCTGGTTTTTGGTTTCCTACAACAATTGAAGTATTTTGAGTTAATGAGTGCTTTAATGGATTAAAATGACAAATATAATCTTGTATTTGTGTTGAGTAGGAATTTTTAAGAGTTTTTTGTTCAATGATCAAGTTTCCTAGAGTAGATTAAATTTCTTTTGTAAAATTTTTAGGAACTAGCACAATTGTTGGGGTAGACAGAGTAGTTTTTAGTTTCATGGCTCCCCATAGAATCCAACCGTGGGAAACTTCAGGTTGTGCATAAATATTTTATGGGAGTCTATGTATAGTTTAAATGTTCTTGGATGAGTTATGAGGATTCGAGTAGCTATTTTTAAAGTTATACCCTAGGCGAGCAATACCTGTCCGGCTAGGTCTGTAATGGAGAAAGATTTGAGTGCCATTGCAAGGGTATGTTTGGGAGAAGAAAACCAAGTGTAGGTTTGGGGGAATTAGGGTCTAATATAACCCTTTCTATGAGTTGAGGTCCTTACCAATCCATCTAGATAGATTTCTAGATAGAAATAAGATGTTTGTAACCAATGCACAAAAATATCCCTATTTAACCTATATTGTGGGACAGTAGTGTACGAAGGACTTAGGGATCTAAAACCTTGAAAATATATAAGGTCTTGGAAAAGGGTTTCTGAATACTAAGTTTTTTTTTAGGGTTTTTTGAGATTTTTGAGCAAGAATCCATAAAAACCCTCTCGATAGGGCTAATTGGGCTACTAGGCCTATTAGGACCAAAAACAATGTGAATTTGGAAATCGATTGTTTTGAGTTTGAAGACCCCTTCAAATGGGATTGATAGGATGTTAAATGGATATCTTCGTGATGGAAATATCCTTTGTAGCACTGAAGAGAAATTTTTGAGTAGTATGAGCTTGGAATCTTCCAAGAAGAGAGTATAGTGACAAGGAGTAATTTCAATGTTGGAAATCCTTCAAGGTTAAGCACAAGGGAACTAACTCATAGAAAGGAGTTAGAATAGCCTTTGTCTTAAAGACTGGAGACTATTAGGGTTCTAGAAGAGAAATAGGAATCCTAAGTAGACTAGGACAAGCAGAGTCCTAAGTTGAGCAAGTGCAAAGGAAACCTTGGAGCACGACCATCAGATTGTTATCAGAGCATATTTGATCAGGCTTGTGGCTAATGTTCCAACCAAAAGAGTCATTAGGAAAGTCCATAATGGTGACCAATGCAGAGTTGGATAAGAAGGTAGATGATCAAGAAGTAGAGAATAGGATACTCTGAGCTAGATTGGCTCCATTCGAGCAAAAGGTAGATGAAGTTGATGTGAAAGCAGATGAAGTGAAGGATAAGGTTGAAGGGAAAGGCAAGGAGATTTCCATTGATAACGAAGTACTTGAAGTTGACCTTGTCCTTAATGAGGATCCATTCTTGAAATATTTAAAGGCTATGAGTTACAAAGAGCTAGAAGGAGTTCCAATCTTTACTGGAAATATGGAACTAGAGATATTCCTAGATTGGATAGAAGGACTAGAAAACTATTTTGAGTGTGATGGAATCATTGAGGCTCAAAAGGGGAAGGTTGCTAAAGCCAAATTGAGAGGGTCTGCACTCACTTGGTGGAAATATATCCAAGATAAGAGGGAGAAGGAAGGAAAGAGGCCCATTTCTTCATGGAAGGCTATGGTTACAAAGGTCAGAGATGCTTATATCCCTGAGGATTATGAAATCCAATTGCATAAGAGAAGACAAGGTTTGAGACAGAAGAAACTAGATGTAAACTCTTATACTGAAGAGTTTTAGAGACTTTGCATGAGATCTAGAGCTGCAGAGGATGAGAAGTTTAAGGTAGCAAGATACCTTAATGGACTAAAGTGGACCATACAAGATAAGATGGGTCTTTTGACTCCAGACACCATTTAGAAGTGCCACCAAATTGTCATCAAAGTTTAAGAGAAGCTGAGGAAGAAACATGACTCTAGGACTACCAGAGGAAGAGGTAGAGGAAGAGACACTAGAGGATAGAGATGTGGATATGGTGGAAGGAGTTCTAAGCCAAATAATCAAGGGGAGACTAAATCTGTTGAAAAACAAGAAGGAAACTCCAACAGAGGGGGTTCAAATAGAGGAAGGAGCTCTAGTGGAAGAGGAAGTCACTATTGGACGATGCAGAAATGAAGTCATCTGGCCCCAATGTTCTCATGGTGAGTGATAAATAGTTCTTAGAAGCCTTAGAAGGAAAGGGAGTTGGTTTCACATTGGTGTTGAAACCAAAGGAAGAAAGTATAGACAAAGAAGTCAAGAAGATAGAGTTGCCAAAAGAAGTGCAAGAGCTACTACAGAAGTATGAAGGCATTGTCAGTGATGGACAACCATCATCCCTGCCACCTAAGAGGTCTGTAAGCCACCAAATAGACCTTATCCCTTGAAATACCATTCCCTATAAGGCTGCATATAAGATGAATCCTCAACAAAATGAAAAGATATCTAGATAGATTCAAGAACTCCTAAGCCAAGGTCTGATTAGTAAAAGTATTAACCCTTGTGTCGTACCCACTGTCCTAGCCCCTAAAAAGGGAGGAACATGGAGGTTATGTACTGACTTTAGAGCAATAAACAGAATAACCATTAGGTATAGGTTCCCTATCCCTAGGATAGAAGACCTAATAGACTGTGTAGGTGAAGCAAAAATTTTCACAAAGATTGACTTGAAGAGTCGATACCACCAAATCAGAGTCAATGAGGGGGATGAATGGAAAATAGCCTTCAGGACCACAAAAGGACTATATGAGTTGCTTGTCATGCCATTTAGGTTATCCAATGCCCCATCCACATTCATGAGACTCGTGAATGAATTCCTAAAAGACTACATAGGAAAATTTGTGGTAGTCTACTTGGATGATATACTCATCTATAGTAAGACAAGAGAAGAACACCTCAAACATATACAAATAGTCTTCAAGAAGCTGCATGAAGAAAATTTGATGATCAACTTGGAGAAATGTAAATTCATGAAACAAGAGCTAGTGTACCTTGGATTTGTGTTATCTCAAGGCAACCTAAATATGGATCCAAGAAAAGTGGAAGCCATCATCAACTGGCCTACTCCAAGAACAAGCACTGAGGTAAGAAGGTTTCATGGCTTAGCACAGTACTATAGAAATTTTATCAAATAATTTAGTGTAGTTTGTACTCCTATACATGATAGTATCAAGGGTGGGATGAAATCTAAATTTGAATGGAATGAACAAGTTAACCATGGGTTTGAGTTGTTAAAGAAAAATATTGCTACCCAACCAATCCTAATTTTTCCAAGCTTTGAAAATCTATTCATAGTGGAATGTGATGCCAATAATGTAGCCATTGGTGCAGTCTTGAGTCAAGAGGGAAGACCAGTGGCCTTTCACTATGAGAAACTAAGTTAAGCTAAGAAGAAATACTCTTCTTACGAAGTAGAGATGTATGCTCTGGTCTAGGAACTGAGAAATTGAAGGCATTATTTTCTTCCAAAGGAGTTCATAGTATTTTCAGACAATCATGCAGTAAGTTTCTTGAACTCTCAAGATAAACTCAGTCACAAGAATATGAAGTGGGTTGAGTACTTGCAAGCCTACACCTTCAACATCAAACACAAGAAGGGATTGAAAAATAAGGTAGCAGATGCCTTAAGTAGAAGAGCCCTAACCATTCAATTGATACAACTGCATAACATGGGGATATACAACTTCAAAGACCTATATGGAGAAGATGAAGACTTTGGAGACATTTACAAGGTATGCCAAGAATATAAGAATGAATTTCATAGTCAATTCTCTGAATATACCTTATAGAGTGGTCTATTGTTTAAAGAGAGTCAATTGTGTGTCCCTAGGGGCTCTATAAGGTAGAATCTAATCCAGGAGAAACACAATGGTGCATTTAGTGGCCATTTTGGTGTTAATAAGACACAAGAATTAGTTTAAAGATTTTAATTTTGGCCCAAGATGAATTAGGATGTTAAGAAATATGTACAAGGTTGTGTTATCTATCAAAAGTAAAAAGGTACATATACTAATGTAGGTCTATATCAGCCTCTACCAATTCCAACCAGACAATGGGAATGTCTGAGCATTGATTTTGTAGTGGGATTGCCCAAGACAAAACAAGGAATGGATAGCATTTATGTTATAGTAGATAGATTCAGTAAGTAGGCACACTTTTTACCTTGCAAGACAACACATGATGTAAGTTAGATAGCTTCCCTTTTCTTCAAGGAGGTAGTTAGAATACATGGTTTTCCATTGAGCATAGTGTCAAATAGAGACATAAAGTTTATGAGTTGTTTTTGGAAGACTCTCTAGAAGAAGTTAGGAACCAACTTGTCTTTTGGATCTGCATACCATCCTCAATCTGATGGCCAAATAGAGGTAGTAAATAGGAGTCTTGGAAATATCCTAATGTTTTTAACTAAGGAGTATGGTCAAACTTGGGACCAATTCATTGGGAAAGCATAATATGCCTACAATGACACAGTGAATAGGACTACTGGTAAGAGTCCTTTTGATATGGTTTATGGCCTTCTTCCAAGAGGCATATATGAACTCAAAGATCTGAAGGATGAAACCAAGGGAAGTGGCTATGAAGATGAATTTGCACATTCTATGCAAGAAGTCCATGAGACAATAAGGAAGACACTCATTGAAAATATAGAGAAGCTTAAGAG
>MU223307.1:73292-85168 GCA_018584345.1 Thuja plicata
ACTATGGTTTTCTAATATTTTCTAACCAAAAATTATTTAAAATAAAATACTAACTAAAATAAATATAAAACATATAATTTACAATAAAACAAAAGAGAAAAATGCATGTACCTGATACTAATGACAATCGGTAGAGGTCCAAATAGCCTAGGATGTGCTGATGTCGCACTGAACATCATGTGTTCGCTCTAAGCCTTGGGTCTAGAAGATCTCTAATAGTGAAATGTGAAATTCTTCATCAGAAATATATAAAAATATCAGGCCAAAGGGGTGTTCGCACGAAGAGGGTCTTCGCACGAACACCTCTACATGGGCTTCGCGCCAACGGTATTCCTCGCGCAAAGACACACACATCATAGGGTTCGCACGAAGACTTGTAGCCCCTTCGTGCAAACACATGTCTTCGATCGAAGGTTAAATTTGAAAAAAATGCAAAATTGAATCTTTGTAGAACTTTGTGTTTTCACCGTTGTAAATGAAATAAGTTAGACAAGGAAGGATTTTATTACTTTTACGTATAAAGTTTCAAATATTCTAATAAGAGTATTGAAAGCAAAGCAGATTAGGTCCTTAACTTGATTATCTTTAAAAAGTTCTAGAATATTTTTTGATCATATTGAATCAACTCTTGAATATATGTGCAATGCTAGTTTTGCTCCTAATGTCATTTGAAGATTCTATATTTTATATTCTTGTACTTCTAAAGGTTATATAGTCTAAACCTTTGTCCCAAGATAAAACAATCACATGTCTTTTATTTTTGAATCTTTAGAATACATAATATATTAATTATGTTTCCATTGAATTGAAAAAATTAATTCAAAATTTTATTCTATTTCAAATTTTAATATACTTAACTACTTAATTGACCATTAAGTAATGAAGATCAGAAGTTTATATAGTTCTTAAACAGTATATTCTCTTAAAAAATTTAAATTCATGTTGCGTATATCAGAAATTTTAAGCTTATATTTGCGCTTGAATTTCTCGTTATTTGATTGCGAGCTATAGATTTTCCGTTCTTGGTGATCAACTATCAAGTCTATTGAAAGTGGAGTTTCTATCTTCATGTTTGGTTGCATTGGGGGTCCCCTGCTGGTGGAATAATCCCAGACCACACAGCCCTACGCTTAAAGCTATGAGATAAGATTCTAGGCACGAGTGTAGAATTTTGAACCTCAGTGATTATTGCTCCTAACCGATATTATGGGAGGTAAAATTAGACTTTAAATTAGAAACGTCATTTCGTACGGGATGGTGCTGCTTTAACATTTTACTTGATTTATTTCCTTTTGTCGTCTTCAACAAGTTAAATCTGTTGTAACGTCTAGGCTCTTTCCTTTCTCCCTTCAACCCGGCTTCACACGGCTCTTCATACTCATTAGCTATGAATCCATTTTTCTGATCTCTACTTAGCATAGGTCAATAATCATATTTCACGCTAGAGGATGACAACCAGAGATGTAAAAGTCACTCTAAATCATCATACTCTGGTAAATGGGTAGGAATCTATAGTGGGCCACATAGAAGAATTGTGTATGTATTTGCAGTTGAATTTGGCTTTCAAGTGAAGATACAATTTTATTGTCCTTACCGCACCATCATCCTGGTAGCTTCAAAGAACTTTCTGACAAATTGGTGAGTGGTCCAAATTATTCTCACTTATAGCTGTTGGAATCATGCACAGAGAAAATTTTGTAAGCTTATAAGAGAAACTAGGATAAAAGCTAAATTGTGGGTAACAACCATTTAGCACGTTAAGATCCTTGGATCATTCAAAACCTGGCCCGTCAACCAACAACACCAGTGTGCCCACGTCCAATGTCAACACATCTGAGGCGTTCCCAGTTGTATTCACGGATAGGATGGAGGTCCCACCATTCCTACTCTGCTTGCGGATGTTTGGAAAGAACCTACAAAACTACCTAATTGATTCAGGAGCCTCATGCAACGTTATGCCCCTATCAATCTGCCAGAAGTTGGGGATGGTGCCCCAAATAATGAACCGGGTGGTCATACAGTTGGACAAAACTGAGGCTAAAGTAATTGGTGTACTCAAAGGCGTACACATTCAACTAGTTGCAGATCCCAGGGTACAGGAGCGCATTGATGTACACGTAGTAGACATACCTGAAACTTATGGGATGCTGCTAAGTCGAGAATGGACTAAATGCTTAAGGGGATAGCTCTCTACAGATTTCACCCAGCTCTAGATACCTTGGAGAGGTTTGAATAACCAGATCAAGATAGATGCAGAGCCAAAGCTGAAGAGGATGATCGTTGAATATAATGCCCCGAATGAGGTCCTGGTCACTCAAACTGATTTGGGCACTTATCGATTAGACGATGTTTTCATATTTTAGATCCGAGAAGGCGAAGAGTCAAACCAGAGTCCCGTCCAAAGCCTCCTAAAATTCAAGAAGGATGATGACATCTTCCAAATTTTCATCAATAGCACAACAGCTAGCCTGTGACATCTAGGCCAAGACGTAGATCCCAACATCTTATTGCTACCTGGATACTGTCGGTTACATCAGGCTAGTCATTCTGAGTCTACATGCCCCAGTTCTCGAGAAGCATTGTCACAAGTGTTGGCTAAAATTACTCAACCAAGTAAGCTACCAGAAGCACTGACGATAAAATAAGATTTACTTGGGATAGAAGACAGGAACAATGCCGCACCCGGTATGGACAGCCTAGTCCTTGCAAACAGTGTGCCTCAAGGTCAAGATAGTGGGTCAGATCCTGAAGATAAAAGCCCTGCCTTGAACATGCTTAGTGACTGGAGTACCTCAGATGATGGAGCGTGTCCCCCTTACAAGGGAATACTAGAAGATAAAGGAAACAAAGAAAATGGACTCCCCAAACCTAGGCATACTCAAAATATAGGATAATCAACTTCTTCTGACAGCGATGGAGAAAGAAGCTGAAAACCAAGAACCAAGGGTTTCTCTAAGAAAAGCTCAACCAAACCCAGCCCTACTAAACCACCTTAGATATGGAAACTATGCTTCGATGGTTCCAAGTGCAAACAAGGAGCAGGTGTAGGAATCAAATTGATAAATTCGAGGGGTAAGTCTTTCTATGCTGCTTATAGGTTATGGTTTCTTTGCACTAACAATGTTGTAGAGTATGAAGCGCTAGTTCATGGACTTCTCCTAGGTCACGAGAAGGGAGTCAAAATCCTGATGGTGGAAGGAGACTCACAATTGGTTGTCAAGCAGATCTGTAGTCAGTATACTTGCAATGATAAGAGGCTCTCAACCTACCGAAATAGGGCATGGGATCTGATCAGTGAATTTGACGCTTTCACAATCAAAACCATCCCAAGAAGAAAGAATATTATTGCTGATGTATTGGCTGTCTCAGCCAACTCATTACATCCAATGGAGAAATCTGAACTAAAGAAATTCTCGGTTGAACTTGTCACAACCCTGGCCATTTTGGATAATATCACCAACTTTCAAGTCTTCCAAGATGACCAACATATCTTGGAGTTTATCATGTGTGCCAGCGTGTTTGAAAAGTAGATCATAAACGAGGAGGGGAACGGTGAGGAGACAGTTGAACCCAAAGAGCCTGATGATCACAGTGTCATAAACCTGAAGACCAATGCCATACCTAAGGGAATGGTAGAGCTAGAGAGAATCTTTGACAGTGATAAGACTTCCATAAGAAGACGCCCCGATGTAACACCTGATGGTAAGGAATGTGACACCTACAACCTGGGCACGGAAGAAGAACCAAGAGAAGTCCACATTGGAAAGGTGGGAACCAAGGAAGAAAAGGAGAAAATGGTCCACCTTCTCATTGAATATCAAGATGTCATAGCATGGAGTTATGAATAATTAAAGACATATGACACCTCAGTCATAGTGCACCACATCCCTTTGAAGCTAGATTCTAAGCCCTTTAGACAACGACAGAGACCTGTGAATCCCACTATGGATCCCTTAATCTAAAGGGAAGTCCAAAAGCTGCTCGATGCTAGGATCATCTTCCCAATTCGACATTCTACATGGGTCACAAACTTAGTGCCTATGAGGAAGAAGACAGGAGAAATCAGGCTATGCGTAGACTTCCGAAACCTCAACAAGTCTTCTCAAAAGGATAATTATCCCCTCCCATCTGTAGATGAAGTGTTGCAGAAGGTTAATGGATCCCAAATGATGTCATTCCTAGACAGCTACTCTGGATACAATCAGGTGATGGTAGAAGAAGAGGACAGGCTGAAAACAATATTTACCACTAAATGGGAGACTTTTGCCTATCGACGAATGTCTTTCGGGCTGATTAACGCTGGAGCCACCTTCTAGAGAGCAATGGACATAGCCTTCAAAGGGTTAGTTGGCAAGTGCATTAAAATCTACATGGAGGATCTCATCGTCTACTCAAAACTAAGAGCTGACCACATAAGCGACCTCAGAAAATGCCTCCAGAGGTGCAGAGAATTTGGAATCTCCCTCAACCCCAAGAAATGCGTGTTTAGGGTAACCGAAGGAAAACTCTTGGGACATATCATCTCCGAAAAAGGGATATCCATTGACCCCAAAAGGGTGGAGGCAATCCTAAAATTGACACCGCCTCATAGCCGCAAAGAACTAAAATATTTCTTCGGAAAGATCAACTTCGTCAGAAAATTCATTAGTGGTTTCACAGAAATAGTGAAACCATTGAACGACATGCTCAAGAAAGACGCCAAGATTGAATGGGCTCTCCTAGCCAAGAAGTCTTTTGAAGAGATTAAGAATGCCATTGCTACAACACCAGTCTTAGCTAGTCCTAACTACACCATCCCTTTCAAGGTCTACTCTTTCACGGAAGAACACTCATGCGCAGGCATTCTCACATAGAAGAAGAATAGCAAAGACGAAAGGCCCATTGCCTTTATGAGTTTCCCTTTCAAAGATGCTAAGCTCAGATACCCAAACATGGATAAGCAGTCATTTGCTCTTGTCAACGCGGTGAAGAAATTCAGGCATTATATTTTAAGGAGTAAAGTCATTGGGATAGTTCCAGACGTGGCAGTTAAATCCCTCCTAATGTAGAATGAGCTGGGAGAACAGAGAGGAAAATGGATGGAAATTATCCAAGAGTTTGACCTAGAAATCCAACCGATGAAATTGGTAAGAGGCCAGGGCCTGACAAAGCTGATCTCTTTGTTTGAAGAAGGTTTGGTCTGCCAAACATACACTGACCAAGGCGTGATCATGGATGTATGGTACCAAGACATAGTGTATTATCTATTGCAGAATTGCTTCCCTAAAGAAATGAACAGTTCCCAGAGAAGAGCTTTAAAGATCAAAAGAAGCTCTTACATGCTAAAGAATGGGAAACTTTACAAACGCAATTACGACTGTTTGTACTTAAGGTGTTTGGATAGAATAGAAGCAAAGTGGATACTAGCGGACTTCCATGACAAATACAGAAAGGGAGATGGATTGGCAGAGGCCACTGATCACCAAATCCTGAGGGCAGGCTATTTTTGGCCTATGATATTTAAAGATACCAGCGAGCACGTTAGATCCTACCACACTTGCCAAACTAGTGCAACTTGAGAGAGAAATCCAACAATGCCCTTACAACCAGTCTATGAGGTATGCCCATTTTCCCAATGGGGCTTGGATTTTATTAGAGTGATTAACCCCCCTTCCTCTGCAGGACATAAGTTCATTTGTACAGCTACTGACTATTGCACATGCTAGACGGAGGCACAAGCATTGAAGAATTGTACCACTGAGGTAATGACCAAATTCATGGAGGAGCGCATCATAACGAGGTTTGGGATGCCATTCTATCTGGTATGTGACAATGCCCACTCTTTCTCTTCGGCCTTGCTCACACAATGGGCCTTCAAAAACCAGGTAATCCTCAAATTCTCTTCAAATTACTATCCACAAGGCAATGGTGTAACAGAGTCTACAAACAAAAATCTGACAACAGTAATCAAACACCTCCTGGATGACAACCCCAGGGACTGGCACACGCAACTAAAATATGCTTTATGGACTAATCGTCTAAGGATTTAGAATGCCCTTGGGACGTCTCCATATCAACTAGTCTATGGCTTGCAACCAATTTTTCCTATGAACCTAAAGATCCCAATTCTGAGATTCATGGACTAATACATAGGGGAGGAAGATCGGGTACAAGTCAGACTCATGAATCTCCTGAAACTAGAGGAGAAACAAACTTTAGCCCTGGAACATGTATCAAAACATTAGGTTGTAGTCAAAAGGTGGTTCGATAAGATAGCTACCATCAAAGCCTTCAGGATCTCTAACCTTGTCCTCATGTGGGATAAAGCAAAAGAAAAGCCAGGCAACCACACCAAGTTCCAAAGGCTGTAGACAGGCCCTTACCAAATATCAAAGATCCTGGGGGAGAACACTTTTAGGATCAGCACATTAGACGAAGAATTGACCCCATTGCTAGTCAATGGGCAATTTATCGAACATTACTTTGGATCCTAAGTGGGATTGTTTTTCGTCCCTTGTACCATAGTCACTTTTGTGTTTTTTCCCTTTTGTTTGTTGTCCTCGCCGTCAGTCCTTTCTTCCGCTCGTGTTTGTTCTTTTCTTTTGTAGGGGCTTGTTTTGTTGCTTTGGGTCAGTGTGTTTTGGATCTAGTCCAAGGTGTTTTGCGAGAGGAGCAGAGGTATTTCTTAGTCAAATTTCTCCAAGGATACATGCGGCGTAAGAGAACCTTCCCAAAAGATAAAGTAGTGATGATTATCATTGACAGACAAGAAGGAGTTCAAAGTTGGGTCATCCTGATCAGAAGACACATTACGTTACAACACCTGACAGCATTGGTTTCTAGGGCATTTGTTAGTTGTAGGCAGCCTGAGTGCATAGGTTCGGGTACCCACCGATCCCAAAACCCAAGTCTAGCCTAAATGCAAAGGCAATAACGAAAGAAAGAAGAGCCGTAAAGGGAGAGCAAAAGGAAAACACTCAAAAGAAAAGTGCCCCAAAGAGGTCATGAGTAAAAGGTTCGGGAAACACCGCCTAATCGTTGCTCGGATCAGAAAAAGAAAAAAAAGAGGTTAGGGACCTGAATGCATGGAACATACTAAAGTCCAAAGCTTGACACATCTCCAAGCAAACAGAAGGAACGAACTGATTTGTCAAAAGACAGAACGGACTTGGGTGAGTATGACAACCTCTACTAGGGCTATGAACGCCCAGCTGGCAGTAGAGTAAGGTTATACTTGGGACTCACGGAAAAATTTGTCGGGGCTATGAACACCTGACTGGCAGCAAAGCTCTTTTCGGGAAGCCCTGATTTATTTGGCAAAGTTTGGGTATAGATGGAAAGCGTTTTGGTTACCACAACCAAAGGTCAAGAAATGAACACACATGAACACA
Source organism: Thuja plicata (assembly GCA_018584345.1). Classification (NCBI taxonomy): domain Eukaryota; kingdom Viridiplantae; phylum Streptophyta; class Pinopsida; order Cupressales; family Cupressaceae; genus Thuja; species Thuja plicata. The sequence goes on from MU223307.1 coordinate 80,663, forward strand.
CACAAGGAAACTGACGGAAGAACCTCAAATTGGAGGTCATTGAAGAATCATCGACTCCACCACCTCTTGGTTCTGTTCTACTACAAAGCTACTTTATGAAAGAGTGTTGATGATAAAGAAATGCCTTGGTCATTCCTCCTTTTGTCAGGGCTATTTGTTGTGGGTCCACAACACACACCCCATTTTTGGTCCTCTGACCATGGGGACCTCCCTTCTTTTGTCCTTTTGCCTTTTGTCGTGTCCGCCCCTCATAGAAATCTAGTCAGCCACTGGAGAAACTTGCTGAAACCAAGTTAGAGGAAGGAAGAACCCTTTTTTCGGCCTTTCAGCCCTTTCGGCCTTTTGGAGGGCTTAGGTACTCTAAAATGTCGAAATGACTGAAAGGCCAAAGGCCTGACCTTTCGGTGTTTTCAGACTCTAAAAACACCGAAAGGCCAAAAACAAGGTTCTCTTCTAACATTTTCGGCCTTTCAGGGTCTGAAAGTCTTGAAGCCGCTGACGTCAGCCCATGGGTTATAAATAGGAGAAGCCTTCATTTCTGAATCACTTTGCATTTATTTTGTGCTCCCGACTACGATTTCGTCTGCTTCTCCTTGCCGACCACTTCCACTTCTGAGCCACCTGGTTGTCCTTCCTCTGCTCGTTCATTTGAGGTAGGTTCTCCTCACTCCTTCACTTCATGTTTTCAGGTCTAGGTCTAGGGTTTTATCTTCATGCCTAGTGCTTGTCCAGCCTAGGGCGCTTCATTTCTTTGCTTTGTCGGGCCTTTGTGCCTTCGTGTGTCGATGGGGACATCCCTCCCTGTCGGCCCTAGGGCTTCCTAGTTTCATTTTGGTCTAGGTTAAGGGCTTTGTGTTTTGTCATTCACGGCCCTTGCTGCAGGTTTTTGGCCTCCAAAAGGTCGAAAATGGATCTTCTCGCCCTCGCTAAGTGTCATTTCAGACTGTTCGGCCTTTCGAACATTCGAAAGGTCCAAAAGGGACGAAAGAAAAACCTTCATTAGAATTTTGGAGGTCCTCATCACTTTCAGACGTTCGACATTCCTAAGCAAGCACCTCTCAGTTTCGGACCCCAAAAGTCCCGACGGACTTTGTCCTTCCAACAGGCCCTTTCGCACTTTCAGACTTTTTGGCCTCTAAAATAATTTTCGGTGACTGAAACCCTGAAAGGCCCAAAAGTATGAAAACTCACACTTAGCTGTTTATTTAGCTCTCTTTACTTGCTTTCATAGTTTAAATCATTTTTTTTCTTGTTCAATAAGCTACTGATATTTGTCTTTTCTTGCAGGAATGACTGAACCAAAGACAACCTCCCCAATGAAGTATCAATACAAGGGGAATCCCCCTAGCTCAAAGGTGGGAAACAAATACAACGAGATAACCAACACTAACATTGGGAATGTGGATTGGAATGAATTCCTGACTCAGTGTTCCCAGCCAGCAAACAGATCTGATGACTGCACCTCATTAGTCCTATTTGGGCTAGTTAATGTAGCCGCACACCCAGTGGCCTTTTCATCTTCAGAATTGATCATCACCCTAGCTCATCACTATAATTCAGATAAGAGGGTGGTAGTAAACTCAGAGGATCAGGTGGTGCTGGACATTAGGCTAGATCTCATCGAGGACGTTTTTCACCTCCACAAAGGCATAGATAAGTTCTATGACTTCTACATTGAAAAGGGGACCAAGTGGTTTGGTAACAGGGAGCAAGCCGTAAACAAGATGATGAATAAAGACTATCTCAAGCAACCACTTCCTAAGAACAAACTGGACAAGATAGACCTCCGAAGAGGTTACATGAAGGATGAGATCCAGGTAGCTATAACATTGATAAGTCAGGTGTATGGGTTACCTCAATCCACTCAGCTCGAGCACTGGATGATCCTTTTGATAGAAAGGATACGGGGAAAAAAAGAAAAATTTGACTGTGGCACTATCATTAGTGACAATCTGGATGAGTAGTTGACAACAGTAAGGCATAATCCCAAGTTTTACATGAGCACTTATGTGGTGTATCTACTAGCTGCAAGGGCAGATTGCCCTGGCCTCACCAAGAGGGGAAGTCTAAATGATCCAAATGCATGGCCTCACCTCGTGTACCCATAGCTGGTAAAGAGAGCGAACATGCCAGAGGATTCCTGAGACTATAGGATAGTCAACAATGCATTCATATTCACAGTCATCAGATCTATTGAAGGTGAATTTGCTAAAAGGATGTCAGAAGAAGCTGCTGCTAAGGTAAGGGCCATTGGGGCCTATTTTATCCAGTTTGGGACATTCACATACATCAGGGTAGCCGGGTCAGCCTTACAACCAAAGAAGCTGCCCAGGTACCCATCTGATTGGATAATCACATTGGAGATGGTCAGGCAGCTCGCGGATGCATACGAGCACATAAAGCATAAGAAGAAGCACTGTTGGGACTTTCCCATCTCTTTGGGACCATATACACTGAAGGAAATGAAGGTTTGAAAGTCCTTGGCTTTTGAATGGGATGATTTCCCCTTGCAGATTTACAAGACAGTGCGAGCCCGCTTTGACCCCATAGGTACTTACAGCCACATTACTGGCAAATTGTACATATATCAGCCACACTTGGAGGATCACTGGATGAACTACATAGATGATCATGAGTTCAGGATCTTGGATTATTGCATAATGAACCTCGCTTTGGCAAAAGAGGTGTTAAAGGTTCCTATTTCCTTGAAAGTTTGGGAATGTGATTCAGATGAGGTCTTGGAGGACATCTACACCAAGGATAAAGTATACAACCGACAAATCATGAACGCAAAGGTAGACAAGGAAGAAAATGTTGACATAGACTTCCGGGCAAGGCATGTGATAAATACCACCATAGCTTGGATTAAAAAGCCACACAAAATGAGTCTGATCCCGGTGAAAACATTGATGGAGCCTTCAAGGAAAGTAGAAAAACATTGAGGGGAGAAGTCAACAGCTCCTAAATACAAGAAAGCTCCCCCTCAGAAGCTGAGAACCGTGTATGGTCATGAACGACCAGTTGAATATGGCTCTAATCCAAGGCCCAAGAAAACCAGAATGACAGGCCAGATTGACCCACCAGCAGGGTTGTCACAACCCCAATCAGGCGAAGGCCCATCTACCTCTGGCCAATCTCCCCCCACCGCTGAGAGGAAAACATATAAGAGGAAGAAGATTTCTGAGTCTCCGCGGTTGGAAATAGTACAAGAGGGATTTGAGGAAGAAAAAGAAGATGAGCCCCTAGTGCGAAGAATGAGGTTGCAAAAGAGGAGAGAAAAGGAGACTACCATGAAACATAAAGAGTATCCCAAAGAACAGGATAATCCGTTGGATGCCTTAGGATTGGACGAGTTTATGCTTTCTAATTTTGAAGGACTTGAAGGCTTTTCAGATCATGGCTAAGATACCTGCATTGGGGGACCACCGCTAATACAACCCCAGGTAGCCCTCACTCCACCACCATTCCAGTTCACCAATCCTTTGTTGAATGTTCCTTCTCCACTAGTAAGCTTTGATTCTGCTCCAGGGCCTAAAACCAAAGACAGTGGGGTAACTCAAAGTTTAGCAACAGATAGTGTAGCTAGAGGGAGTTATTTTTCCACTCCACCACCTCATATACCTACCCAACCAACTTCTCTACCACCTCCAATTCCTACTCCACCACCATTAATTCCAACCCCAACACCTACTCCTACGCCAAATCCACCCTACTCTACTACCATTCTACCATCTCCCACTCCAGGCATATCAACACCTACCCCACCAACATCAATCCCTTCAACATGCGCCACACAGGAAATCAAAGGAGCAGTGAGTATTAAAGACACATCACCTCTCCGGTCCACACTGGAGGCCATGACCGGTCTTAGGTCAAATGTATCAATTGGCACCTCCGCTAAAGAGGCCCCAAACAAAGAAGGGGGAATGTGGTGACTGAATAAGGTGAAGTGGAGGGGGAGAGGGAAAAGGGGAAATGGATGTGGATACCGAAGGGGGAAGAATGAAGGAAGGAGGGACTGAACAGGAAAGAGGGCAGGAAAAGGAATCAGAGAAAGAAATAACGCCAGAAGTACAATGCCTAACCTCAATCCTCTAGGTTGCACCATATGAACCTGTAACTACATTCGGAAAACCTACTTGGTTTACCAAGGAGATACAACCCAGGAAGAGAACTTATACCAATGAATTGGATGGAGAGGATGCAAGTATGACCGCTGTGAAGCAAGCCTTCCACCAGGTAGAAATCAGTGTACCTGCAAAGACCATGTCATATGTGACTCAGGACACTGGGGGTCATTGGAAAGCGCAGATAGCTATCCCTCCCCTGAGCACTTCTTAGAAAATAGGCTCGTCAGAGGGCTAGACATTCAGGGAGGTAGATTTGGGCGAACCCACCAGAGAAGGTAGCAAGACATTAGCAGCTCTAGGGCTCAAGCATGCTCTGGGGTTCATGAATAAAGATGAAGAAACCATCAAAGCTTTGATGGACCAAAATGAAGCATTA
>MU223307.1:103469-126595 GCA_018584345.1 Thuja plicata
GGACCCCCCTTCTTTTGTCCTTTTGCCTTTCATCGTGTCCACCCCTCGTAGAAATCCAGTCAGCCACTGAAAAAACTTGCTGAAACCAAGTCAGAGGAAGGAAGAACCCTTTTTTTGGCCTTTCAGAGGACTTAGGTACTCCGAAATGCCGAAATGACCGAAAGGCCAAAAACTTGGTTCTCTTCTGACATTTTCGGCCTTTCGGGGTCTGAAAGTCCTGAAGCTGCTAACGTCAGCCCGCAGGTTATAAATAGGAGAAGCCTTCATTTTTGAATCACTTTGCATTTATTTTGTGATCCCGCCTGTGATTTCGTCTGCTTCTCCTCGTCGACCGCTTCCAATTTTGAGCTACCTGGTTGTCCTCCCTGTCCTCATTTGTTCAAGGTAGGTTCTTCTCACTCCTTCGCTTCATGTTTTTGGGTCTAGGTCTAGGGTTTTGTCTTCGTGCCTAGCGCTTGTCCAGCCTAGGGTGCTTCATTTATTTGCTTTGTCAGGCCTTTGTGCCTTCATGTGTCAACAAGGACGTCCCTCCCTATCGGCCCTAGGGCCTCCTAGTTTCATTTTGGTCTAGGTTTAGGGTTTTATGTTTTGTCGTTTGTGGCCCTTGCCGTAGGTTTTCGACCTCCAAAAGGCCGAAAATGAATCTTCTCACCCTTGCTAAGTGTCATTTTGGACTGTTCAGCCTTTCAGACATCCGAATGGTCTGAAAGACCGAAAGGTCTGAAAAGGCCAAAAGCAAAACCTTCGTCAGACTTTCAGAGGTCCTCATCACTTTCAGACATTTGGTGTTCCTAAGCAAGCACCTCTCAGTTTTGGACCCCAAAAGTCCCGACGGACTTTGTCCTTCCAACAGACCCTTTGGCACTGTTAGAATTTTTGGCCTCCAAAATAATTTTCAGTGACCAAAATCCCGAAAGGCCCGAAAGTGCGAAAACTCACACTTAGCTATTTATTCAGCGCTCTTTACTTGCTTTAATAGTTTAAATAATTTTTTTCTTGTTCAATAAGCTACTGATATTTGTCCTATCTTGCAGGAATGACTGAACCAAAGACAACCTCCCCAATGAAGTATCAATATAAGGGGAATCACCCTATCTCAAAGGTGGAAAAAAAACACAATGAGATAAATGACACCAACATCAGGAATGTAGATTGGAATGAATTCCTGACTCAGTGTTCCCAGCCAGCAAACAGATCTGATGACTGCACCTCATTAGTCCTATCCGGGCTAGTAAATGAAATCGCACACCAAGTGGCCATTTCATCTTCAGAATTGATCATCACCCTAGCTCATCACTACAATTCAGATAAGAGGGTGGTAGTAAACTTAGAGGATCAGGTGGTGCTGGACATTAGGCTGGATGTCATCAAGGATGTTTTCCACCTCCACAAAGGCATATGTTAGCACTTTTTCTTGCAACACTTACCTAATGATGACAGTATACCTTGTATACTTGAATGCAACCTCTTTTAGGCAAGAGAAAGGCTAACAAATTGGTGAATCTGCTGGGGAATGAATGAATTATGCAGAGGATAAAAATCAGATTTTGAAAAGACAAATGGAGTCAGTCATTAATGAACTCAATCTGATTTTGTAAGACTTTGAAAGCAAGATAAGTAATATTTTAAAAAATCACCGACAATTTCAATATTAGATTTTGAGGGCAGTTGAAAACAAGTTTTGAGGCCACCGATGGAGTTCAGATATTTTTTGAGAAAAGACAGAATGAGAAGATCAAATTTTTAGAAAGGGGACAGGTGTGAATTACTCTGAAATATTAGGGTTTCTTAGGTTCTATTTATTCTCTTCTCTTTTCTATTTTGAGGGTTCTAATTCAGGTTCCTATTCTGGTTCCTGTGGATGTTCCTGGTCTTGTCCTTGTACCTATCTTTGCTTGGTTCAATACAAGTTACCATTGGTTTGAAGATTTCTATTTTAAAGCATACTTCTTTCTTCATGCTTAGTTCTTGAGTTTAATGTTTGGATATCTGGAAATAATTTGGATTAATGAGAATATAGTGTAGTTCCTACTCATTGTTGTCTTGTCTCTTTTGACTTTGTTTATTCTCTAGTATAGTTCATTTGTAAGGCATCTGAAATATACCTACTACAAGGTAGTGTGTCTAATCGTTTGTGAGTCTTTCTCAAGGAGAGAGTTAAATTTTGTGAATGGTTTCAGAGAGAAGGACATGGTTGTGAAGATTTGATGAGGAAGTATTGAGTTGAGTAGATTGTTTGGAAGGCATCCAATCTGGATTGTATGAAGTTTGCAAGGCATGCTTCAATATTGCATTAGTTTATTATTGTTGACATATGTTTTCATTGACCCTTTTCCCAAGGAATAGGCACTGATCTAGAGTTTGTTGAACAAGTGTTTTCTCCATTAAGTTATACACAAATTAATAAATTTCATCTAGTTTTTAGAACAAATGAGATGAACTCATTAAGGATTCATATCAGCAGGAAAGTGTCCATTTTAGTGATTCCTTAGAGAGTGAATCAATCAGGTTACCCCTCCTAAAATCAAAAGGAAGAAGGATGAAAGTCCTTGTCTCATTGGTTCATGTTATCAAAACCATAGCCTGGCTTATAATAGTCTGTTTCAGATCAATTATTGTAATCTCTAAATTATTCTATAAGTTGTTACAGTGCGGTTTTAGGTGCATAGCCAGTGAATGAAATAATCCACCAAATACATAGGTTGAAGTATCAGTAATCTTTAAAGGTAATACCTGCCTGAGTCTGTGGAGCTCAAAAATGAAGGAGGTGATAATAGGTATCCCTAGTGTTATCAAATACCTCAGCAATTAGCCTTTCTCTTGCCTAAAAGAGGTTGCATTCAAGTATACAAGGTATACTGTCATCATTAGGTAAGTGTTGCAAGAAAAAGTGCTAACAACATAGATAAGTTCTATGAATTCTACATTGAAAAGGGGACCAAGTGGTTTGGAAACAGAGAGCAAGCCATACACGAGATGATGAATAAAGACTATCTCAAGCAGCCACTTCCTAAGAACAAACTAGACAAGATAGACCTCCGAAGAGGTTACATGAAGGATGACATCCAGGCAGCTATAACATTGATAAGCCAGGTTTATGGGTTACCTCAATCCACTCAACTCGAGCACTAGATGATCCTGTTGATAGAAAGGATCTAAGGACAAAAAGAAAGATTTGATTGGGGCACTATCATTAGTGACAATCTGGATGAGCAGTTGACAACAGTAAGGCATAATCCCAAGTTTTACATGAGAACTTACGTGGTGTATCTACTAGCTACACGGGCAGCTTACCCTGGCCTCACCAAGAGGGGAAGTCTAAATGATCCAAATGCATGGCCTCACCTCATGTACCTGTAGCTGGTAAAGAGAGAAAACATGCCAGAGGATTCCCCAGACTACAAGATAGTCAACGATGCATTCATATTCACAGTCATCAGATCTATTGAAGGTGACTTTTCTAAATGGATGTTAGAAGAAGGTGCTGCTAAGGTAAGGGCCATTGGGGCCTATTTTATCTAGTTTAGGACATTCACATACATCAGGGTAGCTAGGTCAACCTTACAACCAAAGAAGCTTCCCAGGTAACCATCCGATTGGATAATCACATTGGAGATGGCCAGGTAGCTCGCGGATGAATACAAGCACATAAAGCATAAGAAGAACAACTGTTGGGAATTTCCCTTCTCTTTGGGACCATATACACTATAGGACATGAAGGTTTGCAAGTCCTTGGCTTTTGAATGGGATGATTGCCTCTTGCAGTTTTATAAGACAGTGTGAGCCCGCTTCGACCCTATAGGTACTTACAGCCACATTATTGGCAAATTCTACATAAATGAGCCACACTTGGAGGATCACTGGATGAACTGCATACATGATCATGAGGTCAAGATCTAGGATTTTTTCAGAATGAACCTTGCTCTGGCAAAAGAGGTGTTAAAGGTTCCTATTTCCTTGAAAGTTTGGGAATGTGATTTAGATGAGGTCTTGGAGGACATGTACACTGAGGATAAAGTATATGACCAACCAATAATGAATGCAGAGGTAGACAAGGATGAAAATGATGACATAGACTTTCGGGCAAGGCATGTGATAAAGACCACCACAGCTTCGATAAAAAATCCACACAAAATGAGTCTGATCGCGGTGAAAACATTGATGGAGCCTTCAAGGAAAGTAGAAAAACATCGAGGGGAGAAGTCAATAGCTCCTAAATATAAGAAAGCTCCCCCTCAGAAGTTGAGAACCATGTACCTACACTACACTGGGGGACCACCACTCATACAACCCCAAGTAGCCCTCACTCCACCACCGGTCCAGTTCACCAATCCTTCAGTGAATGTTCCTGATCCACCAGAAAGCTCTAATTCTGCTCTAGGGCCTAAAACCCAAGACAATGGGGTAACTGAAATTTTAGCAACATATAGTGTAGTTGGAGGGAGTTATGTTTCCACTCCACATCCTCATATACCTACCTCACCAACTTCTCTACCACCTCGAATTCCTACTCCACCACCATTAATTCCAACCCCAACACCTACTCCTACGCCAAATCTGCCCTACTCTACTACCATTCTACCATCTCCCACTCCAACCATATCAACACCTACCCCACCAACATCAATCCCTTCAAAATGCGCCACCCAGGCAACTGAAGGAGCAATGAGTATTAAAGACACATCACCTCTCTGGTCCACACTGGAGGCCATGACTGGTCTTAGGTCAAATGTATCAATTGACACCTCCACCAAAGAGGCCTTGGAAAAAGAAGGGGGAAATGTGGTGATTGAACAAGGCAAAATGGAGGGGGAGAGGGAAGAAGGGGAAATGGATGTGGATACCAAAGGGGGAAGAATGAAGGAAGGAGGGAGAGAGCAGGAAAGAGGGCAGGAAAAGGAATCAGAGAAAGAAATAACGCCAGAAGTACAATGCCTAACCTCAATCCTCTAGGTTGCACCATATGAACCTGTAACTACATCCAGAAAAGCTACTTGGTTTACCAAGGAGATGAAACCCAGGAAGAGAACTTATACCGATGAATTGGATAGAGAGGATGCAAGTATGACCGCTATGAAGCAAGCCTTCCACCAGGCAGAAATTAGTGTACCTACAAAGACCATGTCATATGTGACTCAGGACACTGGGGGTCATTGGAAATCCCAGATAGCTATCCCTCCCCCGAGAACTTCTCAGACAACAGGCTTGTCAGAGGGCTATACATTCAGGGAGGTAGATTTGGGTGAACCCACTAGAGAAGGTAGCAAGACATTAGTAGCTCTAGGGCTCAAGCATGCTCTGGGGTTCATGAATAAAGATGAAGAAACCATCAAAGCTTTGATGGATGAAAATGAAGCATTAAAAGGGTTCATTCAGAAGATGGTGGGTCCTATTGACCTAAATTGTTCAGAGGCTTCATTACAAGCCATGATTGATAAAAGGGCTACACCATATTTGTCGGCAGGTTTGACTCCCTCTTTCATTTAGGCAAGCGCCGATTGGGTAAATGACTTCAAAAAATTTAGAGAGAAGGCAATTCCATTGGTATTTAGGCCATATCAGACCATATTGGTTGAAGTTAATTCACTCATTGACCTGGTGGAACATGATGGGGGAATAGATCCAAAGGTGATTAAGTGGCAAGCAACCCTCCAGGATTTTGAGGTAATTCGAAAGCAACGCTTCCAAATTTTGGTGAAAGTCTATGAGGGTGAAGAATTGGACAAATTCCAGACATGGACTGAACAAATGGCCAAAATAATTAAGGCCTACAAGAAACGCCAAGCCCTTATAGATGAAAAGTGAGAGGAGGTAATAAAATGGATCAAAGATATAGATACCTTCTTCACAGGGGTCAGCCTAAACGTCTATCAGGATGAGAACAAACAGGCTCTACATCCTTCCAAAGAGGTGGTCCAGCAGTTCAAAGACGTTCTGGGCAAGGTTAATACCAACGAGGCCCTGCAGCAACTATTTTACATGAAAGAAGAAATACAAAGAATGTTATAGCACGAAGAAGAGATCACGTTCTTTGCTTCTGAATTAACTATATTCAGAAAGAATCAAGAACGAAGGGTCACTAACATGAACAGGAAAGAGATAAATTTTGAATAAGTTTAGGAAATAGTATAGAGGCTCCAGGTAGCTCATCCAGAGGTCTTTCCCGGATAAAGCTCCAAGGTCTAATTTTGAGGCAGGCGGTGCAGGATTTTTACACTTGGCCAAATTTCTGCCAAGGAAGAGTTTTCGGCCTTTCGGCCACTGATTTTTTGGCCTTTCAGCCTCGAGAGCAAGGAGTGTTTTTTGGCCTTTCAACCTTCGAAGATTTTGGCCTTTCGGGCTCTTCAAAATTTTTTGGCCTTTCGACGCACGATAAGTCTGAAGTTTTGGGACCTCTGAGTTTTAAGGTTTGGAGAAGCACTTTGGAAATTTTAAAGTCATTAAAGTTTTGGGGTAGAGGTCGGGGTCCAAACAAATTGGGGGTTTCCAGTGAGGTCACTTTTTTAGACACCAATTCCACTCCAGATCATATCCATGGGAAACTTGAGTTCATTTTAGAAGGACTAAAGGTTTCCTATTATTTCCCACTGCCAGAAACAACTCTAGGTGAAGAATCCAAGAAGGACCACCAAAATCAAGAAGAAGACTCCCAGTTCACAGAAGGAACTCACCTTCTTTCTCTCTCTCTTCTTTGGCGGGTTTTTCCCTCTTTGCATGGGAAAATGGATTGTAAACAGATTTAAGAATCCATGCATTTTATATAGTATTAGTTAGCAGTAGTTTCCCTTCAGCAAAGTTCTAGTTTAGATTTTATTATTATAGTTTAGACTCTTTGATGCCCTAACTCTGAAAATCAGAGTTGTAGATCAAAACTCTATATATTATAATCAAAAAGCAATGTAAAAGGCCGACTTCTTAATACAATAAAGATCTACATTGGGTGCTTCATTTTTGGTGTGTAATTACTACTATCTATGCAAATTTATTAAATGTATGCTTGCATTATTCTTTATTTTCAGAGAGCCCTTTGTGTTGTTGTGTTTCAAATTCGTACTACTTTTAGTTTGGAGTTTGTTGTTGTATATCTATCTTGCTGTGATGAATGCATGAATGAGATCATCTTTGGGCTTAACGATAAATCCATCTCATGGGTGCGCACATCTTGGTGGCTTCGTGATTTGATTGATTTTGAATATCTTGCACGAGTGAATACATCTTCTCTCCAAATGCTTGCATCTGTGGAGTGGTGAATTGTGACTTGGTATGATTTATGCTTTGTGGGTTGTTCCAAATCTCTCCACCATTTAATTCGCAAGAAAGGGTTTACAGCAGTTTATGTCCTTAGGATTTATTTTTCTTTATAATTCATTGCATTTCTTGTTACCCTCATCTCTTTAATTCTGTTTTGAAATTCTGAAAATTGATGTCTCAAAAAAAATAAAACACAAAATTGCATTTAATTTACCATACCTATATTTGTTAAAACAGAAAACACCAAAAATAAACTAACAATATTTTGCAGTTTATTGTCTTGAACGTACCAACAAAGGCATCCTCATGAATAATCACATTTATCTTGAACTGAGTAACCAAGTAGGTTGTGACCCGACCCCGAAGAACCTTGGGAATAACTCTGTTATTCTTTCAAGAGAGGAAATCAAACCTCGAGATCCTAGCAAGTCGGCTTCTATCAAAACAACGCTCAACAGAAGTGGCACTAGAAGGAGGGCCTCAAGAATTAAGAACTGGATAATATTGGATCTTTCTCCCTAGAGAGATTCGAGCGTGTGCTTAGATCATCTCTGAAAAGAGGTGAGTTTCTCAAACTCACTCACCACTGAAGGGCTCGTAGCGACAAGGGTAAAGAAAAAGATAAATCTTCTCATCACCTTGTCGTACCTCAGGATCCTCTTGGACAACAATCACATATCTCTGCCCCAACTATTACCACAGCCATCAATCAAAATCAGAACTTGCCAAATCAACATTTGCAGCAACCTCGTCCAATGGCCTTTTTTGCTAACTCCACGAGCTCACCTTTGAACCTTGTTGGGTAGCTCCATGAGTTACCTAAAAATCTGAAGAATTTTTGTACATGATTCATATATGGTGAATCTAGGACAGCGAAAGAACACATCCGCGCCTTCAAGGAAATTTGCAACTGCAAAGAGATTGCTCACCAAGACGTCATTTTTTGTCTATTCCCATACACTTTGGGAGAGTTTGCATACAACTAGTACCTGAATTTGCCACGAGGGTCTATCTTAGTATGGAATGACTTTGAAACCAAGTTCCTCAATTAGTTCAAATTATATGTCGATCATGTGGCAACACATCACTAGTTCATAACCACGAGGAAGGATCCTAAGAAGCCCATTGCTATGTTTAATCATCATTTTCACAAAATGCATCAAAATTTAGAGGCTCCTTACACTTTACCAGATGAGGCTATCATACAAGTTTACTTAAAGGCTTTAGATCCATTTACCTCGATCTTTCTAAGAAGACTTCGCCCGGCGGATAGAGATACGATCGAGAAGGTGTACAATGAAGCCATCGCTTTCACTCAGCAAATGGATCCACAAGAAGGAAGCTATGTAGCCATGCCCATTATGAGTAATCTTGCTATCCCACAGCCATTTACAGAAAACAATCAAGCCTTGGCCAACCACTTACCTATGCTAAATCCTATACTAGCACAGCCATGTACAACCATGCCTCCACCCATTACTTATCCAGGCTATGAAACTAATAAGACAACATTCGTAGAATAGAGGGTTGTACCCAAAAATGAGCCTGACGCCCTCATGGCTTCTGAGTTTGATGCCATAAAGAAGACCTTATCACAAATCACCAGCAAAGTTACCAGAATGAAGCTAAACCCACCCCAAAATCAGGGCGGATACCAATGAGCATCTGCTAGTCCAAATACATACCCTCAAAATACAAATAGGGGTTTTAATGCATACATCAACAAAAACACACAGGAGAAACCATTTGGGTAGCAAAGGCCAAATCAGCCATGGAACACTAGGCCAAATAATGGCAACATCCCAGTAGACGATGCCAATATTTATGAGGCTTCAGAGGCCAATTTTGTCGGGGCTCCAATTAAGCGTCAAGACAATAATGGATATGTGAACAACTCCCAAGATCACTACACTTAGAATCCAGAGGGGGACCCGGTGTAATTCAACACTATGGTGTTCGATTCCTACGATTCTAGGCAGGAAGGAGGTTCAGAAGCTTATATGGGAGAAGATGAATTTGTGTTCCCTTTTCAGAGAGAAAATGAGCCTAAATATTCTGAGGTGCACGACTTCCAAAATGATCAGTAAAACTCATATAACCTTCAGAGTAGGAAGGAACCCCTCACCGATGACATACCTCCAGGGAAGAAACTGACTCCACGAGATCCTCGGGTGAGTAACAATCCAATACCTCCAAAGGGCCCAAACGCCCCCATACCTCCTACGACAAGTACATATGCTGGCTACTGAGGAACAGCCTGGTCAAATGACAAGTACAACACAGTAGATGAACTCAAGAAAACTAAGGTGAACATCTCTATGTTTGAACTATTGCAGGGCTACCCATCTCAAAAGGAAGCCCTTTTAAGATCCTTGTATCATTCAAAACTTGGCCTGTCGACCAATAGCACTAGGGTGCCCACGTCCAATGTCAACACATCCGAGGCATTCCCAGCTGTATTCACAGATAGGATGAAGGTCCCACCATTCCTACTCAGCCTGTGGATGTTTGGAAAGAACCTACATAACTGCCTAATTGATTCAGGAGCCTCATGCAACGTTATGCCCCTATCAATCTACCAGAAGTTGGGGATGGTGCCCCAAATAACGAACCGGGTGGTCATACAGTTGGACAAAACTGAGGTTAAAGTAATTGGTGTACTCAAAGATGTGCACATTCAACTAGTCACAAATCCCAAGGTACAGGAGCGCATTGATGTACACGTAGTAGACATACCTAAAACTTATGGGATGCTGCTAAGTCGAGAATGGACTAAATGCTTAAGGGAATGGCTCTCTATAGATTTCACCCAACTCTGGATACCTTGGAGAGGTTTGAATAACCAGATCAAGATAGATGTAGAGCCAAAGATAAAGAGGATGATCACTGAATATAATGCACCGAATGAGGTCCTGTTCACTCAAACTGAATTGGGCACTTATCGATTAGATGATGTTTTCATGTTTCATATGAGAGAAGGCAAAGATTCAAACCATAGTCCCATCCAAGGCCTCCTAGAACTAAAGAAGGATGATGACATCTTCCAAAGTTTCATCAATAGCATAATAGCTAGCCTGTGACATCTAGGCCAAGACACAGATCCCAACATCTTATTGCTACCTGGATACTGTCGGTTACATCAGGCTAGTCACTCTGAGTTTACATGCCCCAATTCTCAAGAAGCACTGTCGCAAGTGTTGGCTCAAATTACTTGACCAAGAAAGCTACTAGAAGCATTGACGATAAAATAAGATGTACTTGGGATAGAAGGTAGGAAGAATGTTGCACCAGGTATGGACAACCTAATCCTTGCAAACAGTCTGCCTCAAGGTCAAGATAGTAGGTCAGATCCTGAAGATAAAGGCCCTGCCCTGAACATTCTTAGTGACTAGAGTACCTTAGATGATGGAGCGTGTCCCCCTTACAAGGGAATACTAGAAGATAAAGGTGACGAAGACAATGGACTCCCCAAACCTAGGCATACTCAAAATATAGGATAATCAACTTCTTTTGACAACGGTGGAGAAAGAAGCTGAAAACCAAGAACCAAGGGTTTCTCTAAGAAAAGCTCGACCAAACCCAGTCCTACTAAACCACCTCAGATATGGAAACTACACTTCGATGGTTCTAAGTGCAAACAAGAAGCAGGTGCAGGAATCGAATTGATCAATTCGAGGGGTAAGTCTTTCTATGCTGCTTATAGGTTATAGTTTCTTTGCACTAACAATGTTGCAGAGTATGAAGCGCTGGTTTGCGGAATTCTCCTAGCTCACGAGAAGGGAGTCAAAATCCCGACGATGGAAGGAGACTCACAATTGGTTGTCAAGAAAATCCATAGTCAATATACTTGCAATGATAAGAGGCTCTCAACCTACTGAAATAGGGCATGGGATCTTATCAATGACTTTGATGCTTTCAACATCAAAACCATCCCAAGAAGAAAGAATATTGTTGCTAACGCATTGGCTGTCTCACCCAGCTCATTACATCTAATTGAGAAATCTGAACTTAATAAATTCTCGGTTGAACTTGTCACAGCCCCGGCCATTCCGGTTAATGTCACCAAATTTCAAGTCTTCCAAGATGACCAGCATATCTTGGAGTTTATCATGTGTGCCAGCGTGTTTGAAAAGCAGATCATAGATGAGGAGGGGAACGGTGAGGAGACAGTTGAACCTGAAGAGCCTGATGATCATGGCGTCATAAACTTGAAGACCAATGCCATACCTAAGGGAATGGTAGAGCTAGAGAGAATCTTTCACAGTGATAAGACTGCCATAAGAAGACGCCCTGATGTAACACTTGATGGTAAGGAATGTGACACCTACAACCTGGTCATGGAAGAAGAACCAAGAGAAGTCCACATCGGAAAGGTGGGAACCAAGGAAGAAAAGGAGAAAATGGTCCAGCTTCTCACTGAATATCGAGATGTCATAGCATGGAGTTATGAAGAATTAAAGACATATGACACCTCAGTCATAGTGCACAACATCCCTTTGAAGCCAGATTCTAAGCCCTTTAGACAACGAAAGAGACCTGTGAATCCCACTATGGATCCCTTAATCCAAAGGGAAGTCCAAAAGCTACTTAACACTAGGATCATCTTCCCAATTTGACATTCTACATGGGTCACAAACTTAGTGCCTGTGAGGAAGAAGAAGGGAGAAATTAGGCTATGCGTAGACTTCTGGAACCTCAAAAAGTCTTTTCAAAAGGATAATTATCCCCTCCCATCTCTAGACGAAGTGTTGCAGAAGGTTAATGGATCCCAAATGATGTCATTCCTGGATAGCTACTTTGGATACAATCAGGTGATGGTACAGGAAGAGGACAGGCTGAAAACAACATTTACCACTAAATGGGGGACTTTCACCTATCGACGGATGCCTTTCAAGCTGATTAACTCTAGAGCCACCTTCCAAAGAGAAATGGACATAGCCTTCAAAGGGTTAGTTGGCAAGTGCATTATAACCTACATGGATGATCTCACCATCTACTCAAAACTAAGATCTAACCACATAAGCAACCTCAGAAAATGCCTCTAGAGGTGTAGAGAATTTGGAATCTCCCTCAACCCCAAGAAATGCCTGTTCGGGGTAACTGAAGGAAAACTATTGGGACATATCATATCCAAAAAAGGGATATCCATTGACCCTAAAAGGGTGGAGGCAATCCTAAAATTGACACCGCCTCATAGCCGCAAAGAACTAAAATCTTTCTTCAGAAAGATCAACTTCGTCAGAAAATTCATTAGTGGTTTCGCAGAAATAGTGAAACCATTGAACGACATGCTCAAGAAAGATGCCAAGATTGAATGGGCTCTCCTAGCCAAGAAGTCTTTTGAAGAGATTAAGAATGCCATTGCTACAACACTAGTCTTAGCCAGTCTTGACTACACCATCCCTTTCAAGGTCTACTCTTTCACGTCAGAACACTCATGCGCAGGCATTCTCACACAGAAGAAGAATAGCAAAGATGAAAGGTTCATTGCCTTTATGAGTTTCCCTTTCAAAGATGTTGAGCTTAGATACCCAATCCTAGATAAGAAGTCATTTTCTCTTGTCAAGGCGGTGAAGAAATTCAGGCATTATATTTTAAGGAGTAAAGTCATTGGGATAGTTCCAGACGTGGTAGTTAAATCCCTCCTGATGTAGAATGAGCTAGGAGAACGGAGAGGAAAATGGATGGTAATTCTCCAAGATTTTGACGTAGAAATCCAACTGATGAAATTGGTAAGAGGATAGGGCCTGACAAAGCTAATCTCTGAGTTTGAAGAAGGTCTGGTCTGCCAAACATACACTGACCAAGGCATGATCACGGATGTATGGTACCAGGACATAGTGTATTATCTGTTGCAGAATCGCTGCCCTAAAGAAATGAACAGTTCCCAGAGAAGAGCTTTAAAGATCAAAAGCAACTCTTACATGCTAAAGAATGGGCAACTTTACAAATGCAATTATGAGGGTTTGTACTTAAGGTGTTTGGATAGAACGGAAGCAAAGAAGATACTAGTGGACTTCCATGACAAATACAGAACGGGACATGGATCGGCAGAGGCCACTGCTCACCAAATCCTGAGGGCAGGGTATTTTTGGCCTACGATATTTAAAGATACCGATGGGCACGTGAGATCCTGCCACACTTTCCAAACTAGTGCAACTCGAGAGAGAAATCCAGCAATGCCCTTACAGCGTACGTCTGTTTGCCTAATGGGGCTTGGATTTTATTGGAGTGATTAACCCCCCTTCATCTATAGGACATAAGTTCATATTGACAGCTACCAACTATTGCAAACGCTGGATGGAGGCACAAGCGTCAAAGAATTGTACCACTGAGGTCATGACCAAATTCATGGAGGAGCGCATCATAACGAGGTTTGGGATGCCATTCTATCTAGTATGTGACAAAGCCCCCTCTTTCTCTTTGGCCTTGCTGACACAATGGGCCTTCAAAAACTAGGTAATCCTCAAATTCTCTTCAAATTACTATCCACAAGGAAATGGTGTAGCAGAGTCTAAAAACAAAAATCTGATGACAGTAATCAAACACCTCCTGGATGACAACTCCAGGGACTAGCACACGCAGCTAAAATATGCTTTATGGACTAATCGCCTAAGGATCAAGAACACCCTAGGGATGTCTCCATATCAACTAGTCTATGGCTTGCAACCGGTTTTTCCTATGAACCTAAAGATCCCAATTCTAAGATTCATGGACTAATACATAGGGGAGGAAGATCGGGTACCAGTCAGACTCATGAATCTCCTGAAACTAGAGGAGAAACAAACTTTAGCCCTGGAACATGTATTAAAACATTAGGTTGTAGTCAAAAGGTGGTTCGACAAGAGAGCTACCATCAAAGCCTTCAGGATCTCTAACCTTGTTCTCATGTGGGATAAAGCAAAAGAAAAGCCAGGCAGCCACACCAAGTTCCAAAGGCTGTGGACAGGCCCTTACCAAATATCAGAGATCCTGGGGGAGAACACTTTTAGGATCAACACATTAGACAAAGAATTGACCCCATTTCCAGTCAATGGGAATTTTTTCAAACATTACTTTGGGATTTTTTTTCGTCCCTTCTACCATTGTCACTTTTGCATTTTTTCCCTTTTCTTTATTGTCCTCGCCATCAGTCCTTTCTTCCGCTCGTGTTTGTTATTTTCTTTTGTCGGGGCTTGTTTTGTTGCTTTGGGTCAATGTGTTTTGGATCTAGTCCAAGGTGTTCCACAAGAGGAGAAGAGGTATTTATTAGTCAAATTTCTCCAAGGATACATGCGGCGTAAGAGAACCTTCCCAAAAGATAAAGTAGTGATGATTATCATTGACAGACAGGAAGGAGTTCGAAGTTGGGTCATCCTGATCACAAGACACATTAAGTTACAACACCCAAGGGCATTGGTTTCTAGGGCATTTTTCAGTTGTAGCCAGCCTAAGTGCATAGGTTTGGGTACCCACCGATTGCAAAACCCAAGTCTGGCATGAATGCAAAGGCAATAACAAAAGAAAGAAGAGCCGAAAAGGTAGAGCAAAAGGGAAACACTCAAAATAAAAGTGCCCCAAAGAGGTCATGAGTGAAAGGTTCGAGAAACACCGCCTAATCATTTCTCAGATTAGAAAAAGAAAAAAAAAAGGTTAGGGACCTGAATGCATGGAACACACTAACGTCCAAAGCTTGATACATCTCCAAGAAAACAGAAGGAATGAACTGATTTGTCAAAAGACAGAGGTCTCACAAAGAAAGTTATAGCCTAGTAGAAAGAATGGACTTGGGTGAGTATGACAACCTCTACCAGGGCTATGAATGCTAGGCTGGCAGTAGAGCAAGGTTATACTTGGGACTCAGGGAAAAATTTGTCAGGGCTATGAATGCCTGACTGGTAGCAAAGCTCTTTTCGGGAAGCCCTGGTTTATTTGGTAAAGTTTGGGTATAGCTGGAAAGCATTTTGGTTACCACAACCAAAGGTCAAGAAATGAATACACATGAACACACATAGGGAAATTGATGGAAGAACCTCAGATTGGAGGTCATTGAAGAATCATCGACTCCACCGCCTCTTGGTTCTGTTCTACTACAAAGATACTTTTCGGAAGAGTGTTGATGATAAAGAAATGCCTTGGTCATTACTCCTTTTGTCGAGGCTATTTGTTGTGGGTCCACAACACACACCCCATTTTTGGTCCTTTGACCATGGGGACCCCCCTTCTTTTGTCCTTTTGCCTTTTGTCATGTCCACCCCTCATAGAAATCTAGTCAGCCACCAGAGAAACTTGCTGAAACCAAGTTAGAGGAAGGAAGAACCCTTTTTTCAGCCTTTCGGCCCTTTCAGCCTTTTGGAGGACTTAGGTACTCTAAAATGCTGAAATGACTGAAAGGCCGAAGACCCGACCTTTTGGTGTTTTCAGACTACGAAAATACCGAAAGGCCAAAAACTTGGTTCTCTTCTGACATTTTCAGCCTTTCGGGGTCTGAAAGTCTCGAAGCCACTGATGTCAGCCCGCGGGTTATAAATAGGAGAAGCCTTCATTTCTAAATTACTTTTCATTTATTTTGTGCTCCCGCCCGCGATTTTGTTTGCTTCTCCTCGCCGACCACTTCCACTTTCGAGTCACCTGGTTTTCCTCCCTCTGCTCATTCATTCGAGGTAGGTTCTCCTCACTCCTTCGCTTCATTTTTTTGGGTCTAGGTGTAGGGTTTTGTCTTCATGCCTAGTGCTTGTCCAGCCTAGGGCACTTTGTTTCTTTGCTTCATCGAGCCTTTGTGCCTTCGTGTGTCGATGGGGACATCCCTCCCTGTCGGCCCTAGGGCTTCCTAGTTTCATTTTGGTCTAGGTTTAGGGCTTTATGTTTTTTCATTCACGACCCTTGCCATAGGTTTTCAGCCTCCAAAAGGCCAAAAATGGATCTTCTCGCCCTCGCTAAGTGTCGTTTCAGACTGTTTGGCCTTTCGGACATCCGAAAGGTCTGAAAGGGATGAAAGTGAAACCTTCGTCGGAATTTTAGAGGTCCTCATAACTTTTAGACGTTTGGCATTCCTAAGCAAGCACCTCTCAGTTTCAGACCCCGAAAGTCTCAAGGGACTTTGTCCTTCCAACAGACCCTTTCGCACTTTCAGACTTTTTGGCCTCTGAAATATTTTTCGGTGACCGAAACCCTGAAAGGCCCAAAAGTGCAAAAATGCACACTTAGTTGTTTATTCAGCTCTATTTACTTTCTTTCATAGTTTATATAATTTTTTTCTTGTTCAATAAGCTACTGATATTTGTCTTTTCTTGCAGGAATGACTAAACCAAAGACAACCTCCCCAATGAAGTATCAATACAAGGGGAATCCCCCTAGCTCAAAGGTGGGAAACAAACATAGAGAGATAACTGACACCAACATCGGGAATGTGGATTGGAATGAATTCCTGACTCAGTGTTCCCAGCCAACAAACAGATCTGATGACTGCACCTCACTAGTCCTATCTGGGCTAGTAAATGTAGCCGCACACCCAGTGGCCTTTTCATCTTCAGAATTGATCATTACCCTAGCTCATCACTACAATTCAGATAAGAGGGTGGTAGTAAACTCAGAGGATCAGGTGGTGCTGGACATTAGGCTAGATGTCATCAAGGACATTTTTCACCTCCACAAAGGCATAGACAAGTTCTATGACTTCTACATTTAAAAGGGGACCAAGTGGTTTGGTAACAGGGAGCAAGCCATACACAAGATGATGAATAAAGACTATCTCAAGCAGCCACTTGCTAAGAAGAAACTGGACAAGATAGACCTCTGAAGAGGTTACATGAAGGATGACATCCAGGTAGCTATAACATTGATAAGTCAGGTGTATGGGTTACCTCAATCCACTCAGCTCGAGCAATGGATGATCCTGTTGATAGAAAGGATCCGAGGATGAAAAGCAAGATTCGACTGGGGCACTATCATTAGTGACAATCTGGATGAGCAGTTGACAGCAGTAAGGCATAATCCCAAGTTTTACATGAGCACTTACGTGGTGTATCTACTAGCTGCATGGGCAGATTACCCTGGCCTCACCAAGAGGGGAATTCTAAATGATCCAAATGCATGGCCTCACCTCGTGTACCCATAGCTGGTAAAGAGAGCGAACATGCCAGAGGATTCCCCAGACTACAGGATAGTCAACGATGCATTCATATTTTCAGTCATTATATCTATTGAAGGTGACTTTGCTAAAAGGATGGTAAGGGCCATTGGGGCCTATTTAATCCAGTTCAGGACATTCACATACATCAGGGTAGCTGGGTCAACCTTACAACCAAAGAAGCTGCCCAGGTACCCATCTGACTTGATAATCACATTGGAGATGGCCAGGCATCTTGCAGATGCATACAAGCACATAAAGCATAAGAAGAAGCACTCTTGGGACTTTCCCATCTCTTTGGGACCATATACACTGTAGGATATGAAGGTTTGCAAGTCCTTGGCTTTTGAATGGGATGATTGCCCCTTGCAGTTTTACAAGACAGTGCGAGCCTGCTTTGACCCCATAGGTACTTACAGCCATATTATTGGCAAATTCTACATACATGAGCCACACTTGGAGGATCAATGTATGAACTGCATAGATGAGGTGTTAAAGGTTCCTATTTCCTTGAAAGTTTGGGAATGTGATTTAGATGAGGTCTTGGAGGACATCTACACTGAGGATAAAGTATAGAACCAGCCAATCATGAATGCAGAGGTAGACAAGGATGAAAATGATGACATATACTTTCGGGCAAGGCATGTGATAAATACCACCATAGCTTGGATTAAAAATCTACACAAAATGAGTCTGATCATGGTGAAAACATTGATGAAGCCTTTAAAGAAAGCAAAAAAAATTGAGGGGAGAAGTCAACAGCTCCTAAATACAAGAAAGCTCCCCCTCAGAAGCCGAGAACTGTGTATGGTCATGAATGGCCAGTTGAATATGGCTCTAATCCAAGGCCCAAGAAAACTAGAATGACAGGCCAGATTGACCCACCAGCAGGGTTGTCACAACCCTAATCATGCGAAGGCCCATCTACCTCTGGCCAATCTCCCCCACTACTGAGAGGAAAACATATAAGAGGAAGAAGAGTTCTGAGTCTCCACAGTTGGAAATAGTACAAGAGGGATCTAAGGAAGTAGATGAAGATGAGCCCCTAGTGTGAAGAATGAGGTTGCAAAAGAGGAGAGAAAAGGAGACTACCAAGAAACATAAAAAGGATCCCAAAGAAAAGGATCAGATGAGTTTATGCTTTCTGATTTTGAAGGACTTGAAGGCTTTTTAGATCATGGCCAAGATACCTGCATTGGGGGACCACCGCTCATACAACCCCAGGTAGCCCTCACTCCACCACCATTCTAGTTCACCAATCCTTTGGTGAATGTTCCTGTTCCACCAGTAAGCTCCAATTCTGCTGCAGGGCCTAAAACCCAAGATAGTGGGGTAACTCAAAGTTTAGCAACAGACAGTGTAGTTGGAGGGAGTTATGTTTCCACTCCACCACCTCATATACCTACCCCACCAACTTCTCTACCACCTCCAATTCCTACTCCACCACCATTAATTCCAACCCCAACACCTACTCCTATGCGAAATCTGCCCTACTCTACTACCATTCTACCATCTCCCACTCCAGCCATATCAACACCTACCCTACCAACTTCAATCCCTTCAACATGCGCCACCCAGGAAACCGAAGGAGCAGTGAGTATTAAAGCCACATCACCTCTCTAGTCCACACTGGAGGCCATGACTGGTCTTAGGTCAAATGTATCAATTGGCACTTCCACCGAAGAGGCCCTGGACAAAGAAGGGGGAAATGTGGTGACTGAACGAGGGGAAGTGGAGGGGGAGAGGGAAGAAGGGGGAATGGATGTGGATACTGAAGGGGGAGGAATGAAGGAAGGAGGGAGAAAATAGGAAAGAGGGCAGGAAAAGGAATCAGAGAAAGAAATAATGCCAGAAGTACAATGCCTAACCTCAATCCTCCAGGTTGCACCATATGAACCTGTAACTACATCCGGAAAACCTACTTGGTTTACCAAGGAGATACAACCCAGGAAGAGAACTTATAGCAATGAATTGGATGGAGAGGATGCAAGTATGACCGCTGTGAAGAAAGCCTTCCACCAGGCAAAAATCAGTGTACCTGCAAAGACCATGTCATATTGACTCAGGACACTGGGGGTCATTGGAAAGCCCAGATAGCTATCCCTCGCCCGAGCACTTCTTAGACAACATGCTTGTCAGAGGGCTATACATTTAGGGAGGTAGATTTGGGCGAATTCACTAGAGAAGGTAGCAAGACATTACCACCTCTAGGGCTCAAGCATGCTCTGGGGTTCATGAATAAAGATGAAGAAACCATCAAAGCTTTGATGGACCAAAATGAAGCATTAAAAGGGTTCATTCAGAAGATGATGGGTCCTATTGACCCAAATTATTCAGAGGCTTCATTTCAAGGCATGCTTGATAAAAGGGCTACATCATATTTGCTGGCAGGTTTGACTCCCTCTTTCATTCAGGCAAGCGCCGATTGGATAAATGACTTCAAACAATTGAGAGAGAAGGCAATTCCATTGGTATTTAGGCCATACTAAACCATATTGGTTGAAGTTAATTCACTCATTGACTTGGTGGAAGATGATGGGGGAATAGACCCAGAGGTGATTAAGTGGCAAGCAACTCTCCAAGATTTGGAGGTAATTCGAAAGCAACGCTTCCAAATTTTGGTGAAAGTCTATGAGGGTGAAGAATTGGACAAATTCTAGACATGGACTGAACAAATGGCCAAAATAATTAAGGCCTACAAGAAACACGAGGCCCTTATAGATGAAAAGCGAGAGGAGGTAATAAAATGGATCGAAGATATAGATACCTTCTTCACAGGGGTCGGCCTCAACATCTATCGGGATGAGAACAAATAGGCTCTACGCCCTTCCAAAGAGCTGGTCCAACAGTTCAAAGATGTTTTGGCCGGGGTTAATACCAAGGAGGCCCTGTAGCAACTATTTTACATGAAAGAAGAAATACAAAGAATGTTACAGCACGAAGAAGAGATCACATTCTTCGCTTCTGAATTGAATATCTTAGAAAGAAGCAAGAACAAAGGGTCACTAAGATAAAAAGGAAAGAGATAAATTTTGAAGAAGTTCAGGAAATAGTACAGAGGCTCCGGGCAGCTCATCCAAAGGTCTTTCCTGGATAAATCTTCAAGGTCTAATTTTCAGGCAGGTGGGGCAGGATTTTTACACTTGGCAAAATTTCTGCCAAGGAAGAGTTTTCATCCTTTCAGCCTCTAATTTTTCAGCCTTTCAGCCTTGGGAGCAAGGAGTGTTTTGGGGCCTTTCGTCCTTCAAAGATTTTGGCCTTTCGGCGTCTTCAAATTTTTTCGGCCTTTCGGCCCACGACAAGTCTGAAGTTTTGGGACCTCCGAGTTTTAAGGTTTGGAGAAGCACTTTGGAAATTTTAAAGTCATTAAAGTTTTGGGGTAGAGGTCAGGGTCCAAAAAAATTGGGGGTTTCTAGCGAGGTCACTTTTTCAGACACCAGTTCGACTCTAGATCATATCCATGGGTAACTTGAGTTTGTTTTGGAAGGAATAAAGGTTTCCTATTAGTTCCCACTGCCAGAAACAGCTCCAGGTGAAGAATCCAAGAAGGACCACTAGAATCAAGAGAAGACTCCCAGTTCACAGAAGGAACTCACCTTCTTTCTCTCTCTCTCTTCTTTGGCTAGTTTTGCCCTCTTTGCATGAGCAAATGGATTGTAAATGGATTTAAGAATCCATGCAAGTTATATAGTATCAGTTAGCAGTAGTTTCCCTTCAGCAAAGTTCTAGTTTAGCTTTTATTATTATAGTTTAGACTCTTTGATGCCCTAACTCCAAAAATCAGAGGTGTACATAAAAACTCTATATATTGTAATAAAAAAGAAATGTAAAAGGCCGACTTCTTAATACAATAAAGATCTACATTGGGTGCTTCATTCGTGGTGTGTAATTACTGATATCTATGCGAATTTATTGAATGTAAGCTTGCATTATTCTTTATTTTCAGAGAGCCCTTTGTGTTGTTGTGTTTCAAATTCGTGCTACTTTTAGTTTGGAGTTTGCTATTGTATATCTACCTTGCTGTGACGAATGCGTGGAGGAGATCATCTTTGGGCTTAACGATAAATCCATCTCGTGGGTGCGCACATCTTGGTGGCTTCGCGATTTGATAGATTTTGAATATCTTGCACGAGTGAATACATCTTCTCTCCAAAAGCTTGCATCTGTGGAGTGGTGAATTATGACTTGGTCTGATTTACGCTTCGTGGGTTGTTTCAAATCTCTCCAGCATTCAATTTGCAAGAAAGGGTTTACAGCAGTTTATGTCGTTAGGATTTATTTTTCTTTAAAATTCGCTGCATTTCTTGTTACCTTCATCTCTTTAATTCTGTTTTGAAATTATGAAAATTGTTGTCTCAAACAAAATAAAATACAAAATTGCATTTAATTTACGCCCTACGCTTAAAGCTATGAGATAAGATTCTAGGCTTGAGTGTAGAATTTTGAACCTCAGTGATTATTTCTCCTAACCGATATTATGGGAGGTAAAATTAGACTTTAAATTCTAGACGTCATTTCGTACGGGTTGGTGCTGCTTTAACATTTTACTTGATTTAATTCCTTTTTTCGTCTTCAACAAGTTAAATATGCTGTAACGTCTAGGCTCTTTCCTTTCTCCCTTCAACCCGGCTTCACACGGCTCTTCATACTCGTTAGCTATAAATCCATTTTTCTGATCTCACATTTCACGCTAGAGGATGACAACCAGAGATGTCAAAGTAATGGTGAAAATGGGTAGGAATCTATAGTGGGCCACACAGAAGAATTGTGTATGCATTTGCATTTGAATTTGGCTTTCAAGTGAAGATAAAATTTTATTGTCCTTACCTCACCATCATCCTGGTAGCTACCAAGAACTTTCTAACAAATTGGTGAGTGGTCCAAATTATTCTCACTTATAGCTGTTGCAATCATGCACAGAGAAAATTTTGTAAGCTTATAAGAGAAAGTAGGATAAAAGCTAAATTGTGGGTAACAACCATTCAGCACGTCACTTCTATTGATAAAGTTAATAGTGGTACGTTCATGGTGTGCTTCACACTGGTGGGAGATGTCGTCATGCATCATCTCATATACAATTTCAAACAAGAGTAGAAAAATTTGATACTTCCCACCTAAATATATCTCGTCTTTAAAAAGAAATACTACTTATTTTTTATTATACAAATATTGTATTAGATATTAAGTATATATTTTATTATATTTATATCTAATAGTTTATAATATAAAATAAATATATAAATATGAATATTTAAATTTTTTTAAATTATTTATATTGTGTAAAATATAATGTATAAATTTATTGTAAGTTGCATGATTAACACTAAGTCTAGAATGATTTATTAGTGGTGTTGGATGAGATATATGTCTCCCAAAAATTAGGGAATGGTACAATGTGAAGCTATCGTATTTATAATACGTGGTAATGGTTATTTGTACAATGTAAAGTTATAGTAACAAAAATTGTCAGGTTCGATTTTGAATTTA
Organism: Thuja plicata; assembly: GCA_018584345.1. Classification (NCBI taxonomy): domain Eukaryota; kingdom Viridiplantae; phylum Streptophyta; class Pinopsida; order Cupressales; family Cupressaceae; genus Thuja; species Thuja plicata. Next base: position 126,316 of record MU223307.1, read on the forward strand.
GATCAATTAATCATTGAAGGCCTACCAATGGGTTGTAATGTCTAATTTAATCTACTGATATAAAAAATAATAATTCTAATGAGAAATATAGACAAGTTTCAAAAAGAAAAAAATATAAAACCCTACACCTCAAAATCCAATGAAAAATGACTTAACTCCTTAGCCAATTCAATCATCTTAAATTGTCAATTATCAAAATCAACTAACAAAATGATGATTATTTAATTTTATTGAACACCTACAATGATCCTAATTTAAATTTATTTTGGCTTTTATTATT
>MU223307.1:136957-158193 GCA_018584345.1 Thuja plicata
TTATTTAATTCATTTAAAAATATAGGAATTAATTATTTAAACAATAAAATTGCTTTTTAATAATTAGGGAGCTATAGCCATTTTAATTAAATTAAATAGGCTAGGGGAATGGGTTAATTGCAAGTGGGTATTTGATTTAGTGGATTTATTTAATTCCTTTATAAATAAATACTATAGCCATGTTTTATTTTGATTTGATTTGATTGGTCGAAATTGATTTGAATTGTATGGCTATAATAGTTAATATAAATCAGTGATAAAAATCACCTAGGATATTAAATTGATTAAAAGAATTATGCCAAGCAGTAACAGGGTCGTTTGGACATAAATCAAGGGTATGATCACACTTAGGGGAAATAGGGTCTATAGTTGCGACAAACCAAATTCAAGTGGTTACAATAGGTATCCTTAGTGTTATCAAATACCTCAACAATTAGCATTTCTCTTGCCTAAAAGAGGTTGCATTCAAGTATACAAGGTATACTGTCATCATTAGGTAAGTGTTGCAAGAAAAAGTGCTAACAACATAGACAAGTTCTATGACTTCTACATTGAAAGGGGGACCAAGTGGTTTGGTAACAAGGAGCAAGCCGTACATGAGATGATGAATAAAGACTACGTCAAGCAGGCACTTCCTAAGAACAAATTGGACAAGATAGAGCTCTGAAGAGGTTACATGAAGGATGACATCCAGGCAGCTATAACATTGATAAGCTGGGTGTATGGGTTACCTCAATCCACTTAGATCGAGCACTGGATGATCCTGTTGATAGAAAGGATCTGAGGATGAAAAGAAAGATTTGACTGGGGCACTATCATTAGTGACAATCTGGATGAGCAGTTGATAGCAGTAAGGCATAATCCCAAGTTTTACATGAGCACTTACGTGGTGTATCTACTAGCTGCACGTGCAGATTACCCTGGCCTCACCAAGAGGGGAAATCTAAATGATCCAAATGCATGGCCTCACCTCATGTACCCGCAGCTGGTAAAGAGAGCGAACATACTAGTGGATTCCCCAGACTACAGGATAGTCAATGATGCATTCATATTCACAGTCATTAGATCTATTGAAGGTGACTTTGCTAAATCGATGTTAAAAGAAGTTGCTGCCAAGGTAAGGGCCATTGGGGCCTATTTCATCTAGTTCAAGACATTCACATACATCAAGGTAGCTGGGTCAACCTTCCAACCAAAGAAGCTGCCCAGGTACCCATCTAACTGGATAATCACATTGGAGATGGCCAGGCAGCTCGCGGATGCCTACAAGCACATAAAGCATAAGAAGAAGTACTGTTGGGACTTTCCCATCTCTTTGGGACCATATACACTACAGGACATGAAGGTTTGCAAGCACTTGGCTTTCGAATGGGATGATTGCCCCTTACAGTTTTACAAGATAGTGCGAGCCCGCTTCGACCCCATAGGTACTTACAACCACATTATTGGCGAATTCTACATACATGAGCCAAACTTGGAGGATCACTGGATGAAATACATAGATAATCATGAGGTCAGGATCTGGGATTATTGCAGAATGAACCTCACTCTGGAAAAAGAGGTGTTAAAGGTTCCTATTTCCTTGAAAGTTTGGGAATGTGATTTAGATGAGGTCTTGGAGGACATCTACACCAAGGATAAAGTATACGACTGGCCAATCATGAACGCAGAGGTAGACAAGGACAAAAATGATGACATAGACTTCTAGGCAAGGCATGTGATAAAGACCACCATAGCTTGGATAAAAAATCCACACAAAATGAGTCCGATCCTCGTGAAAAAATTGATGGAGTCTTCAAGGAAAGTAGAAAACCATTGAGGGGAGAAGTCAGCAGCTCCTAAATACTAGAAAGCTCCCCCTCAGAAGTCAAGAACTGTGTATGGTCATGAATGGCCAGTTGAATATGACTCTAATCCAAGGCCCAAGAAAACTAGAATAAAAGGCCAGATTGACCCACTAGCGGGGTTGTCACAACCCCAATCAGGAAAAGGCCCATCTACCTCTGGCCAATCTCTGCCCACCACTGAGAGGAAAACATATAAGAGGAAGAAGAGTTTTGAGTCTCTGTAGTTGGAAATAGTACAAGAGGGATCTAAGGAAGTAGAAGAAGATGAGCCCCTAGTGGGAAGAACAAGGTCACAAAAGAGGAGAGAAAAGGATACTACCAAGAAACATAAAGATGATCCCAAAGAATAGGATAATCCTTTGGATGCCTTAGGATCGGATGAGTTTATGCTTTCTGATTTTGAAGGACTTGAAGGATTTTTAGATCATGGCCAAGATACCTGCACTAGGGGACCACCGCTCATACAATCCCAGGTAGCCCTCACTCCACCACCAGTCCAGTTCACCAATCCTTCGGTGAATGTTCCTGCCCCACCAGTAAGCTCTGATTCTGCTCTAGGGCCTAAAACCCAAGACAGTGGGGTAACTCAAAGTTTAGAAACATACAATGTAGCTGGAGGGAGTTATGTTTCCACTCCACCACCTGATATACCTACCCCACCAACTTCTCTACCACCTCCAATTCCTACTCCACCACCATTAATTCCAACCCCAACACCTACTCCTATGCCAAATCTGCCCTACTCTACTACCATTCTACCATGTCCCACTCCAGCCATATCAACACCTACCCCACCAACATCAATCCCTTCAACATGTGCCACCCAGGCAACTAAAGGAGCAGTGAGTATTAGAGACACATCACCTCTCTGGTCCACACTGGAGGCCATGACCAGTGTTAGGTCAAATGTATCAATTGGCACCTCCGCCGAAGAGGCCCCGGACAAAGAAGGGGGAAATGTGGTGACTGAACGAGGTGAAGTGGAGGGGGAGATGGAAGAAGGGGAAATGGATGTGGATACCGAAGGGGGAAGAATGAAGGAAGGAGGGAGCTAACAAGAAAGAGGGTAGGAAAAGGAATCAGAGAAAGAAATAATGCCAAAAGTACAATGCCTAACCTCAATCCTCCAGGTTGCACCATATGAACCTGTAACTACATCCGATAAACTTACTTGGTTTACCAAGGAGATACAACCTAGGAAGAGAACTTATACCAATGAATTGGATGGAGAGGATGCAAGTATGACCGCTATGAAGCAAGCCTTCCACCAGGCAGAAATCAGTGTACCTGCAAAGACCATGTCATATGTGACTCAGGACACTAGGGGTCATTGGAAAGCCCATATAGCTATCCCTCCCCCAAAAAATTCTAAGAAAATAGGCTTTTTAGAGGGCTATACATTCAAGGAGGTAGATTTGGGTGAACCCATCAGAGAAGGTAGCAAGACATTAGCAGCTCTAGGGCTCAAGCATGCTCTGGGGTTCATGAATAAAGATGAAACCATCAAAGCTTTGATGGACCAAAATGAAGCATTAAAAGGGTTCATTCAGAAGATGGTGGGTCCTATTGACCCAAATTGTTCAGAGGATTCATTACAAGCCATGCTTGATAAAAGGGCTACACCATATTTGTCGACAGGTTTGACTCCCTCTTTCATTCAGGCAAGTGCCAATTGGATAAATGACTTTGAACAGTTCAGAGAGAAGGAAATTCCATCGGTATTTAGGCCATACCGGACCGTATTGGTTGAAGTTAATTCACTCATTGACCTAGTGGAAGATGACGGGGGAATAGACCTAGAGGTGATTAAGTTGTAAGAAACCCTCCAGGATTTTGAGGTAATTCATAAGCAACGCTTCCAAATTTTGGTGAAAGTCTATGAGGGCAAAGAATTGGACAAATTCCAGACATGGACTGAACAAATGGCCAAAATAATTAAGGCCTAAAAGAAATAGCAAGCCCTTATAGACAAAAAGAAAGAGGAGGTTATAAATTGGATCGAAGATATAGATACCTTCTTCACAGGGGTCGGCCTCAACGTCTATCGGGATGAGAACAAACAGGCTCTACATCCTTCCAAAGAGGTGGTCTAGCAGTTCAAAGATGTTCTGGCTGGGGTTAATACCAAGGAGGCCTTGCAACAACTATTTTACATGAAAGAAGAAAAACAAAGAATGTTACAGCACGAAGAAGAGATCACGTTCTTCACTTCTAAATTAACTATCTTCAGAAAGAAGCAAGAACGAAGGGTCACTAAGATAAAAAGGAAAGAGATAAATTTTGAATAAGTTCAGGAAATAGTGTAGAGGCGCCGGGTAGCTCATCCAGAGGTCTTTCCCAGATAAAGCTCGAAGGTCTAATTTCCAGGCAGGCGGTGAAATATTTTTACACTTGGCCAAATTTCTGCCAAGGAAGAGTTTTTGGCCTTTCGGCCTCCAATTTTTTGGCCTTTCAGCCTCGAGAGCAAGGAGTGTTTTTCAGCCTTTCGACCTTTGAAGATTTTGGCCTTTCGGCCTCTTTAAATTTTTTTGGCCTTTCAACCCACGAGAAGTCTGATGTTTTGGGACCTTCGAGTTTTAAGGTTTGGAGAAGTACTTTGGAAATTTTAAAGTCATTAAAGTTTCAGGGTAGAGGTCGGGGTCCAAAAAAATTTGAGGTTTCTAGGGAGGTCACTTTTTTAGACACCAGTTCGACTCCAGATCATATCCATGGGAAGCTTGAGTTCATTTTAGAAGGAATAAAGGTTTCCTATTAGTTCCCACTGCCAGAAACAACTCTAGGTGAAGAATCCAAGAAGGACCACTAGAATCAAGAAGAAGACTCCCAGTTCACAGAAGGAACTCACCTTCTTTCTCTCTCTCTCTCTTCTTTGGTGGGTTTTTTCCTCTTTACATGAGCAAATGGATTGTAAACAGATTTAAGAATCCATTCATTTTATATAGTATTAGTTAGCAGTAGTTTCCCTTCAGCAAAGTTCTAGTTTAGCTTTTATTATTATAGTTTAGACTCTCTGATGCCCTAACTCTGGAAATCAGAGTTGTAGATCAAAACTCTATATATTATAATAAAAAAGAAATGTAAAAGGCCAACTTCTTAATACAATAAAGATCTACATTGGGTGCTTCATTTGTGGTGTGTAATTACTACTATCTATGTGAATTTATTGAATGTATGCTTGCATTATTCTTTATTTTCAGAGAGCCCTTTGTGTTGTTCTGTTTCAAATTCATGCTACTTTTAGTTTGGAGTTTGTTGTTGTATATCTACCTTGCTATGACGAATGCATGGAGGAGATCATCTTTGGGCTTAACGATAAATCCATCTCGTGGGTGCACACATCTTGGTGGCTTCGTGATTTGATAGATTTGTAATATCTTGCACGAGTGAATACATCTTCTCTCCAAATGCTTGCATCTGTGGAGTGGTGAATTGTGACTTGGTCTGATTTACGCTTCGTGGGTTGTTCCAAATCTCTCCAGCATTTAATTCACAAGAAAGGGTTTACAACAGTTTATGTCCTTAGGATTTATTTTTCTTTATAATTCGCTGCATTTCTTGTTACCCTCATTTCTTTAATTCTGTTTTTAAATTCTAAAAATTGCTGTCTCAAAAAAAATAAAACACAAAATTGCATTTAATTTACCATACCTATATTTGTTAAAATAGAAAACACCAAAAAGAAACTAACAATATTTTGCAGTTTATTGTCTTGAACGCACCAACAAAGGCCTCCTCGTGAATAATCACATTTATCTTCAACTGAGTAACCAAGCAGGTTGTGACCCAACCCCAGAGAACCTTGGGAATAACTTTGTTCTTCTTTCAAGAGAGGAAATCAAACCTCAAGATCCTATCAAGTTGGATTCTATCAAAACAACGCTAAAAAAAAGTGGTGCTAGAAGGAGGGCCTCAAGACTTAAGAACTAGACAATATTGGATCTTTCTCCCCAGAGAGATTTGAGTGTGTGCTTAGATCATCTCTGAAAAAAGGCGAGTTTCTCAAACTCACTCACCACCGAAGGGCTCGTAGCGACAAGGGTAAAGAAAAAGATAAATCTTCTCATCACCTTGTCATACCTTAGAATCCTCTTGGACAACAATCACATATCGCTGCCCCAACTATTACCACAACCATCAATCAAAATCAAGACTTGCCAAATCAACATTTGCAGAAACCTCATCCAATGGCCTTTTTTGCTAAAGCCACGAGCTCGCCTTTAAACTTTGTTGGGTAGCTCCATGAGTTACCTAAAAATCTAGAGAATTTTTGTACATGATTCATATATGGCGAATCTAGGACAGCGGAAGAACACATCCACGCCTTTAAGGAAATTTGCAACCGCAAAGAGATTCCTCACTAAGATGTCATCTGTCGTCTATTCCCATACACTTTGGGAGAGTTTGCATACAACTGGTACCTGAATTTTCCATGAGGGTCTATCTTAGTATGGAATGATTTTGAAACCAAGTTCCTTAATCAGTTCAAATTATATGTCGATCTTGCGGCAACACATCACCAGTTCATAACCATGAGGAAGGATCCTAAGGAGCCCATTGCTATGTTTAATCATCATTTTCACAAAATGAATCAAAATTTGGAAGCTCCTTACACTATACCAGATGAGGCTGTCATACAAGTTTACTTAAAGGCTTTAGATCCATTTACCTTGATCTTTCTAAGAAGACTTCCCCCGGTGGATAGAGATACGATCGAGAAGGTGTACAATGAAGCCATCACTTTCACTCAGCAAATGGATCCACAAGAAGGAAGCTATGCGGCCATGCCCATTATGAGTAATCTTGCTATCCCACACCCATTTACAACAAACAATCAAGCCTTGGCCAACCACTTACCTATGCTAAATCCTATACCGTCACAGCCATGTACAACCATGCCTCCACCCATTACTTATCTAGGCTCTGAAACTCATAAGACAACATTCATAGAATAGAGGGTTGTACCCAAAAATGAGCTTGACACCCTCATGGCTTCTGAGTTGGATGCTGTAAAGAAGACCTTATCACAAATCACCAGCAAAGTTACTAGAATGAAGCTAACCCACCCCAAAATTAGGGCAGATACCAACGAGCATCTGTTGGTCCACATACATACCCTTAGAATCCAAACAGGGGTTTTTATGCACACAACAACAACAACACGTAGGAGAAACCATTTGGGTAGCAAAGGCCAAATTGGCCATGGAACACTAGGCCAAATAATGGCAGTATCCCAGCAGATGATGCCAATATTTATGAGGCTTCAGAGGCCAATTTTGTCGGGGCTCCAATTAAGCGTCAAGACAATAATGGATATGTGAACAACTCCCAATATCACTACACTCAGAATCTAGAGGTGGACCCGGTGCAATTCAATGCTATGGTGTTTGATTCCTAAGAGTCTGGGCAAGAAGGAGGTTTAGAAGGTACACGGGAGAAGATGAATTCATGTTCCCTTTTCAGAGAAAAAATGAGCCTGAATATTTTGAGGTGCACGCCTTCCAAAATGATCAGTGAAACTCATATAACCTTCAGAGTAGGAAGGAACCCCTCACTGATGACATACCTCTAGGGAAGCAACCAACTCCACCAGATCCTTAGGCGAGTAACAATCCCATACCTCCAAAGGGCCCAAACGCCCCCATCCCTCCTATGACAATTACATATGCTGGCTACTGAGGAATAGCCTGGTCAAATGACAGGTATAGCGCAGTAGATGAACTCAAGAAAACTAAGGTGAACATCTCTATGTTCGAACTATTGCAGGGCTACCCATCTCAAAAGGAAGCCCGTTTAAGATCCTTGGATCATTCAAAACCTGGCCCATTGACCAACAACACTAGGGCGCCCACGTCCAATGTCAACACATCTGAGGTGTTCCCAGCAGTATTCATGAATAGGATGGAGGTCCCACCGTTCCTACTCAGCCTGTAGATGCTTGGAAAGAACCTACATAATTGCCTAATTGATTCAGGAGCCTCATGCAATGTTATGCCCCTATCAATCTTCCAGAAGTTGGGGATGGTGCCCCAAATAATGAACCGGGTGGTCATACAGTTGGAAAAACTGAGGTTAAAGTAATTGGTGTACTCAAAGATGTGCACATTCAACTAGTCGCAGATTCTAGGGTACAGGAGTGCATTGATGTACACGTAGTAGACATACCTGAAACTTATGGGATGCTGCTAAGTCGAGAATGGACTAAATTCTTAAGGGGATGGCTCTCTACAGATTTCACCCAGCTCTGGATACCTTGGAGAGGTTTGAATAACCAGATCAAGATAGATGTAGAGCCGAAGCTGAAGAGGATGATCACTAAATATAATTCCCCAAATGAGGTCCTATTCACTCAAACTGATTTGGGCACTTATCGATTAGACGATGTTTTCATGTTTCAGATCCGAGAAGGCGAAGAGTCAAACCATAGTCCCGTCCAAGGCCTCCTAGAACTGAAGAAGGATGATGACATCTTCCAAAGTTTCATCAATAGCACAACAGCTAGCCTGCGACATCTAGGCCAAGACGTAGATCCCAACATCTTATTGCTACTTGGATACTACCGGTTACATCAGGCTAGTCATTTAGAGTTTACATGACCCAGTTCTCAAGAAGCACTATCACAAGTGTTGGCTCAAATTACTTGACCAAGTAAGCTACCAGAAGCATTAACGATAAAAGAAGATGTACTTGCGATAGAAGATAGGAACAATGTCGCACCAGGTATAGAAAGCCTAGTCCTTGCAAACAGTCCACCTCAAGGTCAAGATAGTGGGTCAGATCCTAAAGATAAAAGCCTTGCCCTGAACATGCTTAGTGACTAGAGTACCTCAGATGATGGAGCGTGTCCCCCTTACAAGGGAATACTGGAAGATAAAGGTGATGAAGACAATGGACTCCCCAAACCTAGGCATCCTCAAAATATAGGATAATCAACTTCTTCTGACAGCGGTGGAGAAAGAAGCCAAAAACCAAGAACCAAGGGTTTCTCTAAGCAAAGCTTGACCAAACCTAGCCCTACTAAACCACCTTAGATATGGAAACTTTGCTTTTATGGTTCCAAGTGCAAACAAGGAGTAGGTGCAAGAATCAAATTGATAAATTCGAGGGGTAAGTCTTTCTATGCTGCTTATATGTTATAGTTTCTTTGCACTAACAATGTTGTAGAGTATGAAGCACTGGTTCGCGTACTTCTCCTAGCTCACGAGAAGGGAGTCAAAATCCTAATAGTGGAAGGAGACTCACAATTGGTTGTCAAGTAGATCCATAGTCAGTATACTTGCAATGATAAGAGGCTCTCAACCTATTGAAATAGGGTATGGGATCTGATCAATGACTTTGACACTTTCAACATCAAAACCATCCCAAGAAGAAAGAATATTGTTGTTGACGCATTGGCTATCTCAGCCAGCTCATTACATCCAATGGAGAAATATGAACTAAAGAAATTCTTAGTTGAACTTGTCGCAGCCCCGGGCATTCTAGATAATGTCACCAACTTTCAAGTCTTCCAAGATGACCAGCATATCTTAGAGTTTATCATGTGTGTCGGTGTATTTGAAAAGAAGATCATAGACGAGGAGGGGACCAGTGAGGAGATAGTTGAACCCAAAGAGCTTAATGATCACGGCGTCATAAACCTGAAGACCAATGCCATACCTAAGGGAATGGTAGAGCTAGAGAGAATCTTTGACAGTGATAAGACTGCCGTAAGAAGATGCCCTGATGTAACACTTGATAGTAAGGAATGTGACACCTACAACCTGGGCACGGAAGAAGAACCAAGAGAAGTCCACATCGAAAAGGTGGGAACCAAGGAAGAAAAGGAGAAAATGGTCTAGCTTCTCATTAAATATCGAGATGTCATAGCATGGAGTTATGAAGAATTAAAGACATATGACACCTCAGTCATAGTGCACATCCCTTTGAAGCTAGATTCTAAGCCCTTTAGACAACGACAGAGACCTATGAATCCCACTATGGATCCCTTAATCCAAAGGGAAGTCCAAAAGCCGCTCCACGCTAGGATCATCTTCCTAATTCAACATTCTACATGGGTCGCAAACTTAGTGCCTGTGAGGAAGAAGACGGGAGAAATCAGGCTATGCGTAGATTTTCAGAACCTCAACAAGTCTTCTCAAAAGGATAATTATCCCCTCCCATCTCTAGAAGAAGTGTTGCAGAAGGTTAATGGATCCCAAATGATGTCATTCCTAGATAGCTACTTTGAATATAATTAGGTGATGGTACAGGAAGAGGACAGGCTAAAAACAACATTTACCACTAAATGGGGGACTTTTGCCTATCGATGGATGCCTTTCAGGGTGATTAACGCTGGAGCCACCTTCCAGAGAGAAATGGACATAGCCTTCAAAGGGTTAGTTGGCAAGTGCATTATAATCTACATGGATGATCTCACTGTCTACTCAAAACTAAGAGTTGACCACATAAGCGACCTCAGAAAATGCCTCTAGAGGTGCAGAGAATTTGGAATCTCCCTCAACCCCAAGAAATGTGTTTTCGGGGTAACTGAAGGAAAAATCTTGGGACATATCATCTCCAAAAAAGGGATATCCATTGATCCTGAAAGGGTGGAGGCAATCCTAAAATTGACACTGCCTCATAGCTGCAAAGAACTAAAATCTTTCTTCAGAAAGATCAACTTCGTCAAAAAATTCATTAGTGGTTTCATAGAAATAGTGAAACCATTGAACGACATGCTCAAGAAAGATGCCAAGATTGAATGGACTCTCCTAGCCAAGAAGTCTTTTGAAGAGATTAAGAATGCCATTGCTATGGCACCAGTCTTAGCCAGTCCTGAATACACCATCCCTTTCAAGGTCTACTCTTTCGTGTCAGAACACTCATGCGTAGACATTCTCACACAGAAGAAGAATAGCAAAAATGAAAGGCCCATTGCCTTTATGAGTTGCCCTTTCAAAGATGCTGAGCTCAGATACCCAAACCTGGATAAACAATCATTTTCTCTTGTCAAGGCAGTGAAGAAATTCAGGCATTATATTTTAAGGAGTAAAGTCATTGGGATAGTTCCAGACGCAGTAGTTAAATCCCTCCTGATGCAGAATGGGCTGGGAAAATGGAGAGGAAAATGGATGGAAATTCTCCAAGAGTTTGACCTAGAAATCCAATTGATGAAATTGGTAAGAGGCCAAGGCCTGACAAAGCTGATCTCTGAGTTTGAAGAAGGTCTGGTCTGCCAAACATACACCGACCAAGGCATGATCACAAATGTATGGTACCAAGACATAGTGTATTATTTGTTGCAGAATCGCTACCCTAAAGAAATGAACAATTCCCAGAGAAGAGCTTTAAAGATCAAAAGAAGCTCTTACATGCTAAAGAATGGGAAACTTTACAAATGCAATTATGAGGGTTTGTACTTAAGGTGTTTGGATAGAACGGAAGCAAAGTAGATACTAGTGGACTTCCATGACAAATATGAAATGGGACATGGATCGGTAGAGGCCATTGCTCACCAAATCCTTAGGGCAGGGTATTTTTGGCCTACGATATTTAAAGATACCAGTGAGAACGTGAGATCCTACCACACTTGCCAAACTAGTGCAACTTGAGAGAGAAATCTAGCTATGCCTTTACAACCAGTCTATGAGGTATGCCCGTTTGCCCAATGGGGCTTGGATTTTATTAGAGCGATTAACCCCCCTTCATCTGTAGGACATAAGTTCATTTTGACAGCTACCGACTATTGCACACGCTGGACAGAGGCACAAGCATTGAAGAATTGTACCACTGAGGTTGTGACCAAATTCATGGAGGAGCGCATCATAACAAGGTTTGGGATGCCATTCTATTTGGTATGTGACAATGCCCCCTCTTTCTCTTCGGCCTTGCTCACACAATGGGCCTTCAAAAACTAGGTAATCCTCAAATTATCTTCAAATTACTATCCACAGGGCAATGGTGTAGCAGAGTCTATAAACATAAGTCTGATGACAGTAATCAAACACCTCCTGGATGAAAACCCTAGGGACTGGCATACGCAGCTGAAATATGCTTTATGGACTAATCACCTAAGGATCAAGAACACCCTGGGGATGTCTCCATATCAACTAGTCTATGGCTTGCAACCTATTTTTCCTATGAACCTAAAGGTCTCAATTCTAAGACTCATGGACTAATGCATAGGGGAAGAAGATTAGGTACAAGTTAGACTCATGAATCTCCTGAAACTAGAGGAGAAATGAACTTTAGCCCTAGAACATGTATCAAAACATCATGTTGTAGTCAAAAGGTGGTTCGAGAAGAGAGATACCATCAAAGCCTTCAGGATCTCTGACCTTTTCCTTATGTGGGATAAAGAAAAAGAAAAGCCAGGCAGCCACACCAAGTTCCAAAGGCTGTGGACAGGCCCTTACCAAATATCAGAGATCCTGGGGGAGAACACTTTTAGGATCAACACATTAGATGGAGAATTGACCCCATTTCCAGTCAATGGGAAATTTATCAAACATTACTTTGGATCCTAAGTGGGATTGTTTTCGTCCCTTGTACCATAGTCACTTTTGCATTTTTTCCCTTTTCTTTGTTGTCCTCGTCATTAGTCCTTTCTTTCGCTCATGTTTGTTCTTTTCTTTTGTCGGGGCTTGTTTTGTTGCTTTGGGTCAGTGTCTTTTGGATCTAGTCCAAGGTGTTCTGTAAGAGGAGTAGAGGTATTTCTTAGTCAAATTTCTCCAAGGATATATGCGGCGTAAGAGAACCTTCCCAAAAGATAAAGTAGTGATGATTATCATTGATAGAAAACAAGGAGTTTGAAGTTGGGTCATCCTGATCACAAGACACATTAAGTTACAACACTCGAGGGCATTGGTTTCTAGGGCATTTGTCAGTTGTAGCCAGCCTGAGTGCATAGGTTTGGGTACCCACTGATCCCAAAACCCAAGTCTAGCCTGAATGCAAAGGCAATAACGAGAGAAAGAAGAGCCGAAAAGGGAGAGCAAAAGGGAAACACTCAAAAGAAAAGTGCCCCAAAGAGGTCATGACTGAAAGGTTTGGGAAACACCGCCTAATCATTTCTCAAATCAGAAAAAGAAAAAAAAGAGGTTAGGGACCTGAATGCATGGAACACACTAACGTCCAAAGCTTGATACATCTCCAAGCAAATAGAAGGAATGAACTGATTTGTCAAAAGATGGAGCTCTCACAAAGAAAGTTATAGCCTAGCAGACATAACGGACTTGGGTGAGTATGACAACCTCTACCGGGGCTATGAATGCCCGGCTGGCAGTAGAGAAATTTTATACTTGGGACTCGAGGAAAACTTTGTCGGGGTTATGAACACCTGATTGGTAGCAAAGCTCTTTTCGGGAAGCCCTGGTTTATTTGGCAAAGTTTGGGTATAGCTGGAAAGCATTTTGGTTACCACAACCAAAGGTCAAGAAATGAACACACATGAACACACACAGGGAAATTGATGGAAGAACCTCAGATTGGAGGTCATTGAAGAATCATCAACTCCACTGCCTCTTGGTTCTATTCTACTACAAAGCTACTTTCTGGAAGAGTGTTGATGATAAAGAAATGCCTTGGTCATTCCTCCTTTTGTTGGGGGTATTTGTTGTGGGTCCACAACACACACCCCATTTTTGGTCCTCTGACCATGGGGACCCCCCTTCTTTTGTCCTTTTTCCTTTTGTCATGTCCGCCCCTCGTAGAAATATAGTCAGCCACTGGAGAAACTTGCTGAAACCAAGTCAGAGGAAGGAAGAACCCTTTTTTCGGCCTTTCAGCCCTTTTGGCCTTTTGGAGGACTTAAGTACTCTAAAATGCCAAAATAACCAAAAGGCCGATGGCCCAACCTTTCGGTGTTTTCGGACTCCAAAAACATTGAAAGGCCAAAAAATTGGTTCTCTTCTGACATTTTCAGCCTTTCAGGGTCCAAAAGTCCTAAAGCCGCTAATGTCAGCCCGTGGGTTATAAATAGGAGAAGCCTTCATTTCTGAATCACTTTGCATTTATTGTTTTCTCCCACCCATGATTTCATTTGCTTCTCCTAGCCGACTACTTCCACTTTCGAGCCACCTGGTTGTCCTCCCTCTACTCGTTCGTTTGAGGTAGGTTCTCCTTACTCCTTCGCTTCATGTTTTTGGGTCTAGGTCTAGGGTTTTGTCTTTGTGCCTAGTGCTTGTCCAGCCTAGGGCGCTTCATTTATTTGCTTTGTTAGGCCTTTGTGCCTTCGTGTGTCGATGGGCACATCCCTCCCTATCGGCCCTAGGGCTTCCTAGTTTCATTTTGGTCTAGGTTTAGGGCTTTGTGTTTCATCATTCGAGGCCCTTGCCGTAGGTTTTCAGCCTCCAAAAGGCCAAAAATGGATCTTCTCACCCTCGCTAAGTGTCGTTTCAGACTGTTCGGCCTTTTGGACATTCGAAAGGTCCAAAAGGGCCGAAAGTGAAACCTTTGTCAGACTTTTGGAGGTCCTCGTCACTTTTAGACATTCGGCGTTCCTAAGAAAGCACCTCTCAATTTCAGACCCCGAAAGTCCCGACGGACTTTGTCCTTCCAACAGACCCTTTTGCACTTTCATAATTTTTAGCCTTTGAAATAATTTTGGATGACCAAAACCCCGAAAGGCCCAAAAGTGTGAAAAATCACACATAGCTATTTATTCAGCTCTCTTTAATTGCTTTCATAGTTTAAATCATTTTTTTTCTTGTTCAATAAGCTACTAATATTTGTCTTTTCTTGCAGGAATGACTGAACCAAAGACAACCTCCGCAATGAAGTATCAATACAAGGGGAATCCCCCTAGCTCAAAGGTGGGAAACAAACACAGTGAGAAAACTGACACCAACATCAGGAATATGGATTGGAATGAATTCTTGACTCAGTATTCCCAGCCAGTAAATAGATCTGATGACTGCACCTCATTAGTCCTATCCGGGCTAGTAAATGTAACCGCACACCCAGTGGCCTTTTCATCTTCAGAATTGATCATCACCCTTACTTATCACTACAATTAAGATAAGAGGGTGGTAGTAAACTCAGAGGATCAGGTGGTGCTGGACATTAGGCCAGATGTCATCGAGGACATTTTTAACCTCCACAAAGGCATAGACAAGTTCTTTGACTTCTACATTGAAAAGAGGACCAAGTGGTTTGGTTATAGGGAGCAAGCCGTATATAAGATGATGAATAAAGACTATCTCAAGCAGCCACTTCCTAAGAACAAACTAGACAAGATAGACCTCTGAAGAGGTTACATGAAGGATGACATCCAGGCAGCTATAACATTGATAAGCTGGGTGTATGGGTTACCTCAATCCACACAGCTTGAGCATTGGATGATCTTGTTGATAGAAAGGATCTGAGGATGAAAAGCAACATTCGACTGGGGCACTATCATTAGTGACAATCTGGATGAGCAGTTGACAGCAGTAAGGCATAATCCCAGGTTTTACATGAGCACTTACGTGGTGTATCTACTAGCTGCATAGGCAGATTACCCTGGCCTCGCCAAGAGGGGAATTATAAATGATCCAAATGCATGGCCTCACCTCGTGTACCCACAGCTGGTAAAGAGAGCGAACATGCCAGAGGATTTCCGAGACTACAAGATAGTCAATGATGCATTCATATTCGCAGTCATCAGATCTATTGAAGGTGACTTTGCTAAAAGGATGTCAGAAGAAGTTGCTGCTAAGGTAAGGGCCATTGGGGCCTATTTTATCAAGTTCAGGACATTCACATGCACCAGGGTAGCCGGGTCAACCTTACAACCAAAGAAGCTGTCCAGGTACCCATCCGACTGGATAATCACATTGGAGATGGCCAGGCAGCTCGCGGATGCATACAAGCACTTAAAGCATAAGAAGAAGCAGTGTTGGGACTTTCCCATATCTTTGGGACCATATACACTATAGGACATGAAGGTTTGCAAGTCCTTGGATTTTGAATGGGATGATTTCCCCTTGCAGTTTTACAAGACAGTGCGAGCCCGCTTTGACCCCATAGGTACTTACAGCCACATTATTGGCAAATTCTACATACATGAGCCACACTTGGAGGATCACTGGATGAACTGCATAGATGATCATGAGGTCAGGATCTAGGATTATTGCATAATGAACCTCACTCTGGCAAAAGAGGTGTTAAAGGTTCCTATTTCCTCAAAATTTTGGGAATGTGATTCAGATGAGGTCTTGCAGGACATCTACACCGAGGATAAAGTATACAACCGGCCAATCATGAACACAGAGGTAGACAAGGAAAAAAATGATGACATAGACTTCCAGGCAAGGCATGTGATAAATACCACCATAGCTTGGATTAAAAAGCCACACAAAATAAGTCTGATCCCAATGAAAACATTGATGGAACCTTCAAGGAAAGTAGAAAAACATCAAGGGGAGAAGTCAATAGCTCCTAAATACAAGAAAGCTCCCCCTTAGAATCCAAGAACCGTGTATGGTCATGAACTACCAGTTGAATATGGCTCTAATCCAAGGCCTAAGAAAACTAGAATGATAGGCCAGATTGACCCACCAGTGGGGTTGTCACAACCCCAATCATGTGAAGGCCCATCTACCTCTGGCCAATCTCCCCCCACCACTGAGAGGAAAACATATAAGAGGAAGAAGAGTTCTAAGTCTCCGTGGTTGGAAATAGTACAAGAGGGATCTGAGGAAGCAGAAGAAGATGAGCCCCTAGTGTGAAGAACGAGGTTGCAAAAGAGGAGAGAAAAGGAGACTACCAAGAAACATAAAGAGGATCCCAAAGAAGAGGATAATCCTTTGGATGCCTTAGGATCAGATGAGTTTATGCTTTCTAATTTTGAAGAACTTGAAGGATTTTCAGATCATGGCCAAGATACCTACATTGGGGGACCATCGCTCATACAACCTCAGGTAGCCCTCACTCCACCACCATTCCAATTCACCAATCCTTTGGTGAATGTTCTTGCTCCACCAGTAAGCTCCAATTCTGCTCCAGGGCCTAAAACCCAAGACAGTGGGGTAACTCAAAGTTTAGCAATAGACAGTGTAGCTGGAGGGAATTATGTTTCCACTCCACCACCTCATATACCTACCCCACTAACTTCTCTACCACCTCCAATTCCTACTCCACCACCATTAATTCCAACCCCAACACCTACTCCTATGCCAAATCTGACCTACTCTACTACCATTCTACCATCTCCCACTCCAACCATATCAACACCTACCCCACCAACATCAATCCCTTCAACATGCACCACCCAAGTAACCGAAGGAGTAGTGAGTATTAAAGACACATCACCTCTCTGGTCCACACTAGAGGCCATGACCGGTCTTAGGTCAAATGTATCATTTGGCACCTCCGTTGAAGAGGCCCCGGACAAAGAAGGGAGAAATTTGGTGACTGAACAAGGCGAAGTGGAGGGGGAGAGGGAAGAAGGGGAATTGGATGTGGATACCGAAGGGGGAAGAATGAAGGAAGGAGGGAGCGAATAGGAAAGAGGGCAGGAAAAGGAATCAGAGAAAGAAATAATGCCAGAAGTACAATGCCTAACCTCAATCCTCCAGGTTGCACCATTTGAACCTGTAACTACATCCGGCAAACCTACTTGGTTTACCAAGGAGATACAACCCAGGAAGAGAACTTATACCAATGAATTGGATGGAGAGGATGCAAGTATGACCGCTGTGAAGCAAGCCTTCCACCAAGCAGAAATCAGTGTACCTGCAAATACCATGTCATATGTGACTCAGGACACTAGGGGTCATTGGAAATCCAAGATAGCTATCCCTCCCCTGAGCACTTCTTAGACAACAGGCTCATCAGAGGGCTATACATTCAGGGAGTTAGATTTGGGCGAACCCACCAGAGAAGGTAGAAAGACATTACCACCTCTAGGGCTCAAGCATGCTCTGGGGTTCATGAATAAAGATGAAGAAACCATCAAAGCTTTGATGGACCAAAATGAAGCATTAAAAGGGTTCATTCAGAAGATGGTGGGTCCTATTGACCCAAATTGTTCAGAGGCTTCATTACAACCCATGATTGATAAAAGGGCTACAACAGATTTGCCAGCAGGTTTGACTCCCTCTCTCATTCAGGCAAGTGCCGATTGGATAAATGACTTCAAACAATTGAGAGAGAAGGCAATTCTGATGGTATTTAGGCCGTACTAGACCATATTGGTTGAAGTTAATTCACTCATTGACCTGGTGGAAGATGATGGGGAAATAGACCCAGAGGTGATTAAGTGGCAAGCAGCCCTCCAGGATTTGGAGGTAACTCAAAAGCAACGCTTCCAAATTTTAGTGAAAGTCTATGAGGGTGAAGAATTGGACAAATTCCAGACATGGACTAAACAAATGGACAAAATAATTAAGGCCTACAAGAAACACCAGGCCCTTATAGACAAAAAGCGAGAGGAGATAATAAAATGGATCGAAGATATAGATACCTTCTTCACAGGGGTCGGCCTCAACGTCTATCGGGATGAGAACAAACAGGCTCTATGTCCTTCCAAAGAGCTGGTCCAGCAGTTCAAAGACATTCTGGCTGGGGTTAATACCAAGGAGGCCCTGCATCAACTATTTTACATGAAAGAAGAAATACAAAGAATGTTACAGCATGAAGAAGAGATCACATTCTTCACTTCTAAATTGACTATCTTCAGAAAGAAGCAAGAACAAAGGGTCACTGAGATAAAAAAGAAAAGAGATAAATTTTGAAGAAGTTCAGGAAATAGTGTAGAGGCTCTGGGAAGCTCATCCAGAGGTCTTTCCTGGATAAAGCTCCAAGGTCTAATTTCCAGGCAGGCGGGGCAGGATTTTTACACTTGGCCAAATTTATGCCAAGGAAGAGTTTTCAGCCTTTCGGCCTCTGATTTTTTGACCTTTCAACCTTGAGAGCAAGGAGTGTTTATTGGCCTTTCAACCTTCGAAGATTTTGGCCTTTCAGCCTCTTCAAATTTTTTTGGTCTTTCGGCCCATGACAAGTCCAAAGTTTTGGGACCTCTGAGTTTTAAGGTTTGGAGAAGCACTTTGGAAATTTTAAAGTCATTAAAGTTTTAAGGTAGAGGTCGGGGTCTGAAAAAACTAGGGGTTTCCAGCGAGGTCACTTTTTCAAACACCATTTCGACTCCAGATCATATCCATGGGAAAATTGAGTTCATTTTGGAAGGACTAAAGGTTTCCTATTAGTTCCCACTGCCTGAAACAGCTCCAGGTGAAGAATCCAAGAAGGACCACTAGAATCAAGAGAAGACTCCCAGTTCACAGAAGGAACTCACCTTCTTTCTCTCTCTCTCTCTCTCTTCTTTGGAAAGTTTTGCCCTCTTTGCATGAGCAAATGGATTGTAAACAAATTTAAGAATCCATGCAAGTTATATAGTATTAGTTAGCAGTAGTTTCCCTTCAGCAAAGTTCTAGTTTAACTTTTATTATTATAGTTTAGACTCTCTGATGCCCTAACTCTAAAAATTAGAGGTGTAGATCAAAACTCTATATATTGTAATAAAAAAGCAATGTAAAAGGTTGACTTATTAATACAATAAAGATCTACATTTGGTGCTTCATTGATGGTGTGTAATTACTGATATCTATGTGAATTTATTTAATGTATGCTTGCATTATTCTTTATTTTTAGAGAGCCCTTTGTGTTGTTGTGTTTCAAATTCGTGCTACTTTTAGTTTGGAGTTTGCTGTTGTATATCTACCTTGCTGTGACAAATGTGTGGAGGAGATCATCTTTGGGCTTAACGATAAATCTGTCTCGTGGGTGCGCACATCTTGGTGGCTTCACGATTTGATAGATTTTGAATATCTTGCACGAGTGAATACATCTTCTCTCCAAAACCTTGCATCTGTGGAGTGGTGAATTGTGACTTGGTCTGATTTACGCTTTGTGCGTTGTTCCAAATCTCTCCAGCATTCAATTCGCAAGAAAGGGTTTACATTAGTTTATGTCGTTAGGATTTATTTTTCTTTAAAATTCGCTGCATTTCTTGTTACCCTAATCTCTTTAATTTTGTTTTGAAATTTTGAAAATTGCTATCTCAAAAAAAACAAAACACAAAATTGCATTTAATTTACCATACCTATATTTGTTAAAACAAAAAACACCAAAAAGAAACTAACAATATTTTGCACCGTTGTAAATGAAATAAGTTAGATGACGAAGGATTTTATTACTTTTAAGTATAAAATTTCAAATATTCAAATAAGAGTATTGGAAGCAAAGCAGATTAGGTCCTTACCTTGATTATCTTAAAAAAGTTCTAGAACAATTTTTGATTATATTGAATCAGCTGTTGAATATATGTGCAATGCTAGTTTTGCTCCTAATGTCATTTTAAGATTCTATATTTTATATTCTTGTACTTCTAAAGATTATACAGTCTAAACCTTTGTCCCAAGCTAAAACAATCACGTCTTTTATTTTTGAATCTCTATAACACTGAATATATTAATTATGTTTCCATTGAATTGAAAAAATTAATTCAAAATTTTATTCTATTTCAAATTTTAATATACTTAACTACTTAATTGACCATTAAGTAATGAAGATCAGAAGTTTATATAGTTCTTAAACAGTATATTCTCTTAAAAATTATAAATTCATATTTTGTCTTTGAATGACAAGACAAGACTAATCCACTGTCCATTTTTCTTTTGCATCTCTTGTCCTTGTTCGAACTGACTAATATGTTGTCCTCTCTCAACCAGACCGAAAACTATCATTCAACAAAAATGAGTGGCCTTTAATGGCCGTTTATCTTCTCTACTTTTTGGAAAGACAAATAAGTGGTTAGGAATCTATAGTGGGCCACACAGAAGGATTGTCTATGCATTTGCAGTTGAATTTGGCTTTCAAGTGAATTTAAAATTTTATTGTCCTTACAAGAGCTTCCAAGAACTTTCTAAAAAATTGTCAAGTTTGGTTTTGAATTTAGATCGATTAATCATTGAAGGCCTACCAATGGGTTGTAATGTCTAATTTAATGTAATGATATAAAAAATAATAATTCTAATGACAAATATAGACAAGTTTCAAAAAGAAAAAAATATAAAACCCTACACCTCAAAATCCAATGAAAAATGATTGAACACCTTAGCCAATTCAATCATCTTAAATTGTCAATTATCAAAATCAACTAACAAAATGATGATTATTTAATTTTATTGAACACCTACAATGATCCTAATTTAAATTTATTTTGGATTTTATTATTACCTTAAGTTTATATGCACCCAATTTAACCTTCTAAAATATTGCAAATCGAAGGGTTTTTCATGGTATTGAATTCCGAAAGGAAAACCAAGAAAAATGGTCTCCTTGTAAGTCTTTCAAAATATTTAACAAGTCAAAAAAATAATGTAAAAAAAATATGGGATTGGCATAATGTATTAGAGATGAAAAAAAAAAAAA